>BGPR01021102.1:0-26944 GCA_013235015.1 Araneus ventricosus | reverse complement strand
AAAGGTCTCCTGAAAGTTAAGAGGTCAGCTCTGGCACCAGGTTCGTATTTCTCGTACATGAGCAGGGACTCCCAAAGCATCAGATCATTTACAGGAGCATCTGTAGCATTTTCGATCCTCAACCAAACCTTAACAAAAATCAAATCGTTGAACAAACACATTTGATACAGTTTCTGGACTTTACTATTGTCATATTTTAGTTGTTTACCAAAAGAGTTCATATTTGGCAAGTAAAGTTTTGCATACATTCACCTGGTTTTGTGAAATACGCCAGGTATTTGACAATAAACTCCCCGAGGAGAGTTTCTCTCAACACCATTAGAACAATCTGGGCACATTCCCTGTAGTCACTGATTGCAGTCCCTCAACAAGAATTATCCATGAACAAATTTTTTGAAGCGAGATGGAGCCTGGTCGAAAAACAATCCTCAGATCTGGGAAGAAGATTTCTGGTTCCAAGAAATCATCAAGGAATAAATAGTAGTAAATGACACAGACGAACGGGGTGCAAAACGAATGGAAGATTTCAGTCATTAGGATTTTGCAATAACCAAAAATGAAGAACAGGCTCAAAATCTACTTCAGTCTGTTGAAGAAAGTAGGAAAAAAACTCAGTAAGTCAGTTTTGAATGAAATTTAAAGTAGTTAAAATGATGACATGAGATTATTTGACAGTTATTGGAATTTTTACAAGTTATTTGGAAAATTTACTGATGTGAGTATTTTTTTTAATGCTGTATGTTAAATTATCAAATAAAATTGTAGATTTTTACTTATCACTACATTCATTTGTATATCCTTCTTTAACATTTTAGTAAATTTTTAAGCTGTTATTGTAAACATACAATAACTGACATATGGTGTTTTCAAACAGCAACAACGCAAAATGAGTACAAATTTCACTCATATTTTAGTTGTTTACCAAAAGCGTACATATTTGCCAAGTAAAATTTTGCATACATTCACCTGGTTTTGTGAAATACGCCAGGTATTTGCGAATATTCTCCCCGAGGAGAGTTTCTCTCAACACTATTAGAACAATCTGGGCACATTCCCTGTAGTCACTGATTGCAACGAATGTGTTGCTGTCCCTCAACAAGAATTTTCTCTGAACAAATTTGCTGAACCAAGATGGAGCCTGGTCGAAAAACAATTCTCAGGCCATGGAAGAAGAATTCTGGTTCAAAGAAATTAAAACTTTTATCAAGAATTTAATTATAGTAAATGACACAGGCGAACGGGGTGCAAAATGAATGGAAGATTTCAGTCATTAGGATTTTGCGATAACCAAAAATGAAGAACAGACTCAAAATCTACTTCAGTGTGTTGAAGAAAGTAGATAAAAACTCCTTTCTTTAAGAAGTCGGCTTTGAATGAAATTTAAAGTAGTTAAAATGATGGCATGAGATTATTTGATAGTTACTGGAATTTTTACAAATTATTTGGACAATTAACTACTGTGTGTATTTGATTTTTTTAAATGTTACATGTTAAATTGTCAAATAAAATTGTAGATTTTAACTTATGACTGCATTCATTTTTATATCCTTCTTTAAATTTTATTAAATTTTTAAGCTGTTACTGTGAACATACAATAACTGTCGTATGGTGTTTCCGAAACGCAACAACGCAGAATGAGAGCAATTTTTTTTTTTTTTTTTATCAGTTTATGCTTTTTTCTTCCAAAGTCATAAGTGGCTAAGGGTACTATTAATACTTACTTTAATTTATATTTTAAGTAAATATGTCCATAGGAACATATATAAACCAATCTTAAACACATTAGTAATCATACAAATTTTCCAAAAAGAATTCTAAAAATTTTACACTTTAAGAGCTTTTTATCAAATTTTAGGGCTTTACAGGCAAACCTTACTGTTAACTTAGAAGGCTGAATCTTCGTATACCCTCTATTGGGATCAAAAGGAATGGGAAAAACCCTAGGGAGCAATGTGTTTTTAAAAAGTTTTTTTTGAGACACCCTAGAGTAAGATCCTTCAGCACGCTAATGTTAGACAACAGATTGCCAAATGACTCACCTTAATGGGTTTGGATGGAAAATTCTTACTTTTCCACCGTATAGTCTAGAAATGGCATTTTCGGATTATTATAAAGTCTGTTTCAATGACTTCAGTATTTTCTTGACGGTAAAAATTTCCATATAAAACGGAAAGCAAAAGTTGCAATAAGTGAAGATTTTATCCGAAAATCAGAATCCTCAAAGCCAGAATTGAAAAGTTATCTGAATAATGGAATAATATTGTAGAAAATGATATTGACTGAATTAATGATTTATTTCATGCACGATATAGAAGTACTTATTTTTTTACTATTAGAATTACTCTATCTTAGGCCTGTTTAACATTCCGTTAAAATTAATAATTTCATTTTGGTAGGTCTACTGTGGTAAATAAATCAATCAATTTTACAAGTGAGATTTATTTTCAATATTTGTTTTCTTGTACATGATCAATGGTTTTAGTTTTCATTTTCCCCCACTAAGCGTCTGTTCTGTATTCTTCTGAAAATAAAATAGAAAAAAGTATTTAAAATAAAAGAATATTTTTAGTAAATATGAGTAAGGAAGCAATTCATAAAGCTAAACGAAATAGAAAAGTCAAACAGTTGATTTAAAATGCATAATATCTTAATTAAACATACAAGAATAACTATAAAATGGCCGAGCTCAGTATGGTAGTTATTACAGTATATTTACATCGAATGAAGAAAATGAACCAAATCATTTCTCAAAATGCATTGAGCATTTGAAAATCTTATAATCCGAGAGTGCGAGTGAGCGGAAAAATGATTGTTCGTTACCTTTGTGCAAATTTTTAATTACAGTTTGTGTCTCTTATTCACGATCTAGACCTGAATTTTGTTTGGTAGCAACTTATATGTGCTGTGTGTCATTGTCTGTTATAAATAAACGAATTTCAAATTCTTCCATAGGAAGAATTAATTTCAACTCTTTAAAGCCAATTCTTTAAAAATTAGTTTAAAAATGATTTTTGACTTCCATTTCTTAAATAAAATATTGGAAAAATACTTTACAAAATCTTATTTTGTTTTAAGTATGGTTTATGGCTAAAAATAGTTTGTAACCAACTGACAACACCAGGTTTTATTTCAGAACAAATTTTCCTTGATAAAATTGTATAATTTTAAACACAGTTTAATTTTAATAATTAATGATACGGATAAGGAATTTCCTTCAATATTGTGGAATAAAATTTGGTATTCTCAAGCGCACAAACAAAGCAAAAAAGATGCAGCCTCAAGCGAAGAACATCTATTTATTTTTTATGAGCACTCAGGCTGCGATCTATATTTTGTAAATTGATTTAATAAATTTTTTTCAATCTTATTCTCGATATTTTAGAAGTCAAAATCAGGTATGTTGCTTAAAGAGACACTGGGCATTTAAGGGTTAATGGCGTTAATAAGTAGACTGTTGTTTCTTATTTTGAATCCACTCAGATGAGTGACGCCTTGATGAAGTTCATCTGGTGGATTCCTTAAACCTATTCATTCATTGTTCAATCTTAATTTCTAAAGAATTTTCATTTTGTTTTATGGTTCTTTTATTGTATAAAGAGAGAAATGGACTCTTACCAGTTATCTGAAATAGTATTGCGATTCCATCTCCTATGTAGAATGACAACATAAATTCCATACACGACGGCATAAAGTGAACCAATGTTTCCCTTCACTCGATACGCTATCCGTCCTCCCAATGCACTCATGACAGTGAGGCCGATCATTGTCGTTACAATTGTCCCTGTAAAGGATTTAAGGCTGATATAAATCGAACATATGTTTTATAGAATATCTGAAGTTAAAAATTTGAAAATAAACTACATAATAATGCTTAGTCATACAACTGTTAATTTGAACGGAAAATAAACACTTATGAAATAGAATTTATGGATTTTTATTAATGGGTAAGCTATTGTAATTATTCTTTTTCTATTTCATATATTTCATAGATAATTTTAATTTCCGATACTAAAACACTCATGACATATGAAAAATATGTCTAAATACTAATAGTCTTTCATTTTAAACCTCCATAATAATGATTGTTTTTATAACTGTTTATGAGAAAAAAATGAAAATTTATCAGTAATAATAACAGAAAATTTTTATGCAATGAATCTATTGATTGAAATCAATATTATTCTTCAAATTCTTCATAGTAAATTTAATTCTCGATAGTAACACGCACGCATGCAACGTCGCGCGCGCGCCAACACACGCAGTCCTTAATTATAAAATTGTGTAATTCTGTGAATGTGTGTGGTTCTTAATGAATATTTAAATAAAAGTTCTAATAAACTAGAGTTATTAGACGCAAATATCAGGTCGGGTGCTCGGAGAAATAATAACTTTTCCTAAAAATTATTTCCTCCGCAATACCAATGGCTACCGCAGAAACAAATACCTTCTACACTTGTCAATAAACCTTACGAAATGCAAAAAATACAACATAGTGTACCAAATGATTTAAAATCATCAAAGCTTGGTGAAGGATTTGATGGTTTCAAATCTTTCGGTGAATTTTTTTAATAAATAAAATATTAAATAAATAAAACTTTTAACGCAATTTGCAATGCTTGTAACTGGATACTGCACTAGTTTATTTTTCAACAATAATTGATTAATTGGAGTGTCTGTACTAAAAACTTTCACCTTTGTGTAAAATTGTAGAAAGAGAATAACTTTTTGATGCATTTTGAAATTATCCAAAATTAATTGAACAAAGGCGGAATTGGTGTGGATGTAAATATGAATCATTGCGCAGTAGAATGGGTCGAAAAGACACTTTTTTCGAAATTCGATTCCAGTCACCGCGAAAAAGTTCCTATTCGGTACTAGCAGTTCAGTGTATCTTTTTAAAGAATTTTTTGGTCGAAGTTTTGAGATGCCACAAGCGGTAGGAAGTTTAGACTTCGAGAAGAAAAAGCGACAAACGATACATGGAATTATCGAGTCTAATAGACAAAAGACGTAAAGTGGTATTAAGTGCTTGTGTTAACAGAAGTTCCACATGGCTAAAGGGAATCCGTCATATTTAAGAGAAAGTGAATTCTGAAATAATATTCTAATATTCTGTAGTTTTTACTTGTATTCATTTTGTTTTAGTGAATTCTAGGTTGTATTGGTCCGTTTTAGAAGGCGAATAACTGCACATTTGAGAGACAAAAGCTGGATTTAAGATGTTTTGAATAAACCGGCCAAGAAGCTAAGTATTACTTGCCAACGGCCATTGTTGTCAATGGGGCTTAAATCTCTTAACACCAATAAAATAGTCTTGAAAATATATCTTTTAGCCGCACAAAACGCCTGTTAACACAGAAATCTTACATTTAATGGTATTTGTCCAGTAAATTCGTTTATTTGTGGTTTTTTGGTCCTTAGTACCGTTTATTTCTTTCCATCTGGAAATGAAAACTTCAAGCCTCTTCTACTACTTCAAAGATTTGATATAAAAGAATAACATCTGTTAGCTACTGGTGATTGGCAGTTTCTCCACAGTGAGATGAATCAGATTTTAAAAAGAGTTTTTTCAGCCCATCCTATTGTGTAGCGAAGGTTGCAGCCAATTATTAACATCCAT
Source organism: Araneus ventricosus (assembly GCA_013235015.1). Classification (NCBI taxonomy): domain Eukaryota; kingdom Metazoa; phylum Arthropoda; class Arachnida; order Araneae; family Araneidae; genus Araneus; species Araneus ventricosus. The sequence goes on along the minus strand of BGPR01021102.1, from coordinate 21,324 downwards.
GGTAGTCCAATAGGCGAAGGCCAAAACTCGACGAATAGAAAAAAATGGTGAAGTTTTGAAATTTGGCGCAGTTGTTGGGGGTAGTGTCCTAAACGACATACTAAAAGTCCCCGCCGGTGGGGGGTGCGCGGGGTGCTGGGGGGGTTAAAGGGGAGTTTTCTGTTTTTCTTAAATATCTAGACAACTTTGGGTTCTATCAAAACACACTCAATTACAAAATTAAACTACATGAAATTTCCTACCAAAAAGTCCTACTTTGTTTTTGTAGCATCACTAGTTTAGAAGTAAAGGGGGATTTAAAAGTTAATATTTCTAAAATTCCTTATTGTAATGATAAAATCGATTAAAAGTGCTGCATCATCAACCCTCATAATAAGCTCATGCATATATAATAATTATACAAGGGTAGTATTGCATGTTTCGGAAAGGGGATAACAAACCCATTTTATGAACAATTATGCTTCCTTCCTCCTCTGATATCGGTTCCCCTTCAGAAGTTTCCTTCTATTCGTTGTCCAGTCAACGAATTGTTAATTTAAAAATTGTGTAGTTTTCAAATTCGGCACAGTTGTTGGCAAGAGTGCCCTAAACTACATACAAAAAGTCCCCTTTGGTGGAGGGCGCTCATTGGGTTCAGGGGGAGTGAAAGGGGGGGATTTCTCAGTTTTTCTTAAATTTCTCGAAAACTATGGATCCTAGAGAGAACAAAAAAATCAAGTAAAAAATTAAACTAAATTAAATTTCCTATAAAAATAGTCCTACACCTTGTTCTTAGGATGAATAGTTTAGAATATTATATCAGTTTGAAAAAGTACATAATTACAATAAGTGGTTGAAAATGTTAGTTTTATTCTTATGAAAGAAAGTTTATATTTCAAAATAGCGGCTATCTATTACATATTATACCTTTCTATAACATAATATTATATATATATATATATGCATAACCCGTTTTTACACTTGCTCGTAATTAAATTACACATTGCTAAACGTGTATTGCTCCGCCGCTGCTTTGGTTGGAGGAATTGAGGGAAGATCAGCTCTGATCTTTATTGATGATTTGAGAAATGCTGCATATCTACGGCTAACTAAATTATGTTCGCCTTTGTACTAGGAACATCTTCTCACTGGCTTGTTTCATATCATCTGGTGTTGATGAGTGGTTATAAAAGATGTCAGCAATGTTTTTTATCTGGTTTAGTTGATTTTTGAACAATGTAACTATAATGCTTTGCTTTTTCTATAAATATCTGGTGTAATGTCGCAGCCACGAAATGCATCGAGAAGGAGGATGGTTTGGGCAAAAGAAAGTTCTTTCTGCAGCTTTCTTGTAAAAAATAATTTAGCTTCTACTTTTCCCTTGCCAAGCTTAGTAAAATAAATGTTACTTTCTGGTGGTGACAAAGCAATCGGTAACACAACTAGGTCTACGTCTTTCCCTTGGGATGAGAAGTTGCTTTCCCAAGTTGTAGATATTATGCTGTCTAAATACACTCATTTGGAGCGCTAACAGAACCAAAAGACTGAGTAAAGGGATCACGTGGAGGAGAACGGACATGAGGGGAGGAAGGGAACACGATTGTTCATCAAATAGGTTTGTCGCCCCCCCTCCTTGTACCGCCACTACTCTCGACACATACAATACTACCCTTGTTTAATTATTGTATAGGCTTGAGGTATTTCTGAGGGTTGTTGCTTCAGCACTTTTAATTGATTCTACCATTACGATAAGGAATTTTTGAAATATTCACTTTTAACCCCCCCGTATCTTCTAAAATTTCGTTTTACAAAACATTTAGGACCAGTTTTTTTAGGAAATTTAATGAACTTTGACTTTATAATTATTTTTTTAGCTAGTATCCATAGTTTTCGAGATATTTAAGAAAATTTGAGAAATCCCCCATCTCAAGCCCCCTGTACTCCCTGAGCACCCTTGTGAGGTCTTGAAAAGCACCCACCAATTTCCCACGCGAAAGTTGACTAGACCTCCCAGATAGCTAGCTGAAAGCAATCGGAGAAAGGGATGCCGACGCCGTTAAAACCCTTTCCTGATTACATCATCCGGAGGGATTTGTTTGAAACGCGGCGCCGACTGACCTCGGGGGCAGCCCAAGCAGCCAGGACCAAAAGCATTGCGTTGTGCCTATGGCCAATAGCATTACAGGATCCAAGACAGAGATTTGTCATTGGGGAAAACTGTCTCCTTCTTCGACAAATGAAGATAGCTGAACTTGTGACCCCGCCTCGGAGGGCAGGGTCAAAGGTGCTTTTTAAACTGGAACTCTGGAGGGATCAGAGGAGATTATCGAGAGATCAGGTTAGAGTTCGTTTGGAGAACAGAGATTAAGATTCTCGTGAACGAGAATTTTGAAAGGCAGCTCTCAGGCTGAGAAGCTGTTGGATCGGGCCTTGTCCCGTGAACCGAAGCCAATCTTTGGCTGATTACCGTTCGTCGCGAGCTAAAAGCATTTTTAGGAATTCTGAGCGAATTGGACGTGCCCTACGTCACTGCAAATTACCTACTTGGATTTCGGTAGAACTCGTGAGCGGTTATACGTAGATATTTGAGCGGTCTAATCCCTCAAATCCTTATTCCGGCCATCGGACTTATACTCGCCTTGAGTAGAACTTTCCAATTTACCTACGAGTGAATTCGTGACAAATCTGCGATTGAATCCAGATTTAACTTTGACTTGTTTACACTATCTCGTCCTGAGTTAAGCAGAATTGTTTTAAACTGATGTTAATTTGTACTTTCTTGTAGAAAATCATTTAATCAAGAATCTTAATTAAAAATTAATATCCTAATATTGCTGTGTCTGGTGAGTCCTTCATAACTTAGTATCACTGAGCTAAGACCCTACAGCAATATTTATTAATGGTGACAGCGGTAAAGATTTACCTACCACACGATTCACTCGTAGAAGTACGTACGGAAAAATATCCTACGTATTGCCAGTGCTTTGGAAAAACGAGAAAGCGTACGGACATTTGTCATTTTGGAAAAAATCAGAAAGCGTGTGGAGCCACCTTTGCTGACTTCTAACTGGAGCCGCCTTTGATGACTACTAACCGGAGCCGCCTTTGGCGACTGCTGATTGGCGCGGAACGGAGAGACGCCATTACCATGGGAAAGCAGAGACTCCACTAGAAGCAACTGCTCTCGGAACAAAAATTGTGGAGGCAAAGCCTCGAATATTTGTGAATTGTATGTGCGCGTGGAGGTAACCAGTACCTCGGATTCCAAAATCGGTGCAGCATTCCTCATCTCCACGGTAAGCTTGTTTTTCTCTACTTTCAGAGGCATATTCACTGTTAGGAATGTGTAAATTATCCATTGCGTAAAGTTAAAAATTAGTGCAGGAAATCGATTTAATTTTCTGTAAGCTAATTGTGTTAATGGTTAAGTGTTTGAAGTTAACTGTGGTAGTTTTGTTAAAGTGGAATATGTGTTGTTTTTCTAAAAGTAGGAAAATTTAAAAATTCTCTATGGTAGAATTGTTTTTTTGTTTAATTTTTCCTTCGAAAAATTAGTTAATGTTTTGTTGGAAAACCAAGTTCGTAGGGTTGAGTGCAACCATCTATGTTCTTGCGTGAAAACAAAGTTTTGAAAGATAAAATATTTATCTTGTTTAAGAATTTAGCATTACGCGAAGCCTTTTTCCGTAAATGTTAGGAAAATTTCTCATTGAAGTCAATAGGAATTTGGATTGTTTTAAAATTTCTGAAGTTGTGCTATATTTTGTGTGTTATTTTGCATATGATAGAAATTTTAGAAAATTGTTGTTTGTGTAATTTAAGTGAAGGGTTTTCGAAATTTATAGTTATTTTGTGTATACTTGTTTGTGTTGCATTTGTGTGAAGGTAGTATTTTCGTAGAATTGTGTATCTTGTAAAATTTTCAAAATGGCATTTCTGGCAAAATTTAGGAAGGTTGATCTGGCTAGGCTCGCGGAAGAAATGGGAATACAGATTACCTCTGAGGACAGAGTAATTGACATTTGTAAAAAAATTAAAAATTCCCCGAAATACGAGGAAGAATTCGCGAAGGGACATCTAGACGTGATCATTCAAGAATGCGAGACCGAGAGAGCTTACGAACTTGAGAAATCGAAAATTGCTAGTGCCGCCGAGACTGTTAGTCTAAATTCTACACGTAGCAAAGGGAGTAGGAATCGACGAGAAATTAAGCACTTAATGCAAAAGTTCGATTCTCAAAATACCGACGTATCACTTTATCTGACTCTTTTCGAAAGACAGGCTAGGGCAGCAGGAATCGAGGAAGAGGAATGGGTGTCACAACTCATTTCTCTTCTGCCTCTCGACTTGGCACAGAATATTATCAAAGATCCCGAGGAACAGATGCGAGAATATACAAACGTAAAGAAGGTATTATTGGACCGGTTTAAAATGAAACCCGAGACCTTTCGGATTAAATTTACGCAGCATCAGAGAAAGCAAGGAGTCCTCTGGAAAGAATTAGTGTTCGAATTACAAAATTATTTCGACGGTTGGATCGAAGGCTTAAATATTAAGGATTTTAAAGGGTTAAAAGAGTTAATGATTGCCGATCAATTGAAGCGCCGTGTGCCGAACGAGGTAAAGGATCATTTCTTGGACGAGTGGGGAGAATTGATCGATCCACTAGTGTTAGCCGGTAAACTCGACCAGTATGAGTCAGTTCGGGGATATCGGAAAGTAAATCCTGTTAGAATGGCAGAGCGAAAACCGTTAGATAGGGCAAGACCAAATTCGCCGAGAAAGGAACACCCCGCGAAAAACGCTGAAAAAAACCGAACATCAGTTTTGCAAAATATCTGCCCCTAAAGGAAATTGGAGAAGCGAAAAATTCGAGCGGAGAACTCAACCCGCTTGTTATATATGTCATTCTACCTCGCATCTACTGCCGAATTGCCCGCAGCTAAATAAATCGAAAGAGCTGGTGAATCGAGTTGGCATTTCAGAGCAAGTACAAGATTTGTTCGCCCCATACTTAAATAAAGCTCTGGTCAATAACGAAGAAATGGATATTTTGCGAGATACCGGGACGTCAATTGATATCGTCAGCCGCAACCGTGTCCGTCCCGAGCATTTCACAGGAGAAGTCGTGTTTGTGAAACAAACGCTGGACGCAGAATTTAGATGTTTACCTTTGGCTAAGGTAGAGCTTCAGAGCCCGGAATTTGGTTGCGTTATAACCAAAGCTGCGGTAATTGATGCGCAGTTAGACAGAGGTTGGTATTTGCTAAGTAACAAAACGCATGAGTTGATTCTTGAGGCGAAGCGAAAACCGAATTTGAATGCGGTCGTAACAAGAAGTCAAACCCATAAAATCGACCCCTCGAGGAGTGATGAAAAGAAAAAGGAAGCCTTTCCCCCGAAGGAACCCGTCGCAATCGTGGAGGGAGATGCGACCCCTCTGAGTTTGCCCCCCGCCGTCAGGGAGGATTGGAGATTAGTAGAAGTCACTAGGGGCAAGTTACAGAGCGCGCAGAGAGGTTGTTCAACTCTGCAAGCGTGTTTTCTGCAAGCTGAAAGAGGGAACTCCGATTTTCGCGTAGAAGGAGAGATGCTGTTTAGGAAGTTGAAAGATCATTTCGGGAATATCAGCTTACAAGTAGTAATCCCGCAAGTGTATCGAGATAAGATTTTGGCCTTGTGTCATGAAGGAACTTCGTCGCACCTCGGAGTGCGAAAGACAAAGGATCGTTTACTGAAACATTATTTCTGGCCTAACTGCATTAAAGAAATAGAGGGATATGTTCGATCTTGCGACCCGTGTCAACGAATGGGGAAAGGCAACGACAAAATTAAAGCGCCGTTGAAACTGGTACCCATAATTACAGAGGTGTTTTCTAAAATGAATATCGATACAGTGGGTCCCTTGTCCACCTCGTCGAAAGGAAATAGCTACTTGCTGACTGCAATTTGCATGTCGTCAAGGTATCCCGATGACATACCAGTCGCTGATATCAGCTGTGTTTCAGTGACGGACGCTCTTTTGGAGATTTTTAGCAAGATGGGTTTCCCGAGAGAGATTCAAAGCGATTTGGGAAGTTCCTTTACGAGCTTTTTGACAACGGAATTTTTTGATAGGTTCGGAATTAAGGTAACGCACAGTTCCGTTCATCATCCTCAATCAAACTCGGTGGAACGTTTTCACCGAACGATCAAGCGAATGTTGAAAGTACTATGCTTAGAATCGGGACAAGACTGGGAGAAAAACCTTCCAGCAACTCTGCTAGCCTTGAGAACTATCACGCACGTTAATACTGGTTTTAGTCCCGCGGAACTTGTCCACGGAAAGAATTTACGAACTCCGGAAGTTTTATTATACGAGCATTGGTTCAGACCCCAAGAGGAAGATTCGACCGTTACGGAATATATATTTGATCTGATAAATCAGATGCGACATTGTCAGGAGTTAGCAGTAACAACCGTGACAGAAACCAGAGATAAGAGAAAAACCTGGTACGACAAAAACGCGGTGAAGCGTGAATTTCGCGTCGGGGAATTAGTTTTAGTGCTGGTCACTTCTAAGCCGAATAAAATGGCTGTTCAGTGGACTGGCCCTGGCGTCATCGAGAGTAAGCTTTCCGAGACAAACTACATTGTAAGGATGGAAGGAAAGAAAGATAAAACTCAGATCTATCATATCAACTTACTAAAACCGTATCATCAAAGGTTAGAACGTGTAAATTTACTTGTTAATGGGGGGGGGAGGAATCAGGAACGTGAAGCGGAGGAATTGACGATCCTGTATCCCGTTTCGGATCCGAATATTTACGACTTTGAACGGATGAAAGCGGACAGCGCACTAGAAGAAAGACTGAGTCCGACAGAGATCGAGAGCCTTAAACAACTGCTATGCCAACATAAAAAATATTTTCTAATGATCCTGGAAAAACTCATTTGGTTGAGCACGATTTTGAATTGATCAGCGATAAACCAATTCGATCAAAACCTTATCTCATGTCTCAACGACAGAACGAGATTTTGAAGGGCGAGATTAAACGTATGCTCGGTCTAAATATCATTGAAATAGGACAGTCGGATTATGCTTCGCCTATGATTCTGGTTGAGTCAACAGGAAAGGACCCCCGTCCATGCATAGACTATCGTCTCTTAAATGCGAATGTGCGAACGCAATTTTCCCCCCTGCCCAATATAGAAGAACGCTTAGAAAGGGTGGCCGCCGCGAAGTACATCACGGTGATCGATTTGGCTAAAGGATACTGGCAAATTCCTTTGAGCGAGCGAGCACGCCGATATTCAGCCTTTGTTACCAGTTTTGGTACGTACATTCCCTTGAGAATGCCTTTCGGGCTCGTGAACGCGCCATATTTCTTCAGCAAATTGATGGCCCAAGTTTTGGAAAACTGTGACACCTTTTGTGAAACTATGACTTTTTTTCAAATCACTACACCTGTTTGTTCTTAATCTCTTTTTTTTAAAATATAAAACATGGAAACATTGCTTTCTGGCTTTGACAGGCTTGGAAAATTTTCCCACTTTTGTAGTCATTTCACTCGCATTTGTAGCGTTAACGCGTTTGAAAACATTTTTTGCTAGTTATTTCATTGTGTTTTTATTAAACTATCGAAAGTATTGTAGTATCCTCTGCGATTCTTAATGTCAGGTGAGTAAAGCTAAAGTGTTTTGACTTACATAAGCCATGAGGTCACGATGATACAAACTTTTTATGACCTCAGCCCCTCCCAGACCAAAATCCTGGATTCGCCACTGGAAGCAGTTATAGCTTTATAATTTGTACTTGTTTTTAGTGGACAGGATACATGTGAAACATTTATGGAGTAACTTTCATAATATAGAATAAATGCTTCTGTAGAGTTATCTTCATAATATACGATGTAAGTCATTTCATGACGCAAAATATATATGAATACATTTACAGAAACACTTCCACAATATGACACAGATATGGTACATTCATACAATATGCTTTAATACTACAATAAATAAATGACAAATTCCCAGCGCTAATTTCTTAACATGAAACATAAATAAATTTCTAATTATGAAACAGATATGATATATTTAGAGAATTACTTTCATCATATAAGAGGCTCCGTAGTCATTCTCAAAGATCCGTTTCACGTTCATCTAGAAGGGATGTAAAACATACCATTAGAACGTAACCAATTAAAAGGCATAGAAAGTCAGAATATGTGGAACAAATGTAACATATTTCCGAAATTGTAATTTTTGTTTAGGGTTATAGGTAGAACTTGGCATCCTTGAACCATGTTGATTTTCTCAAACTGTGAAATATTTGATAAGTTGTTAGTACCATCCCAGTTTGACTTTCAAACAGATGGAACTGGAAGGACATTCCAGACTGGAGAGCCAGTTCTATTCTGTGTAAAGCTGGACATTCACAAGCGTACCACACCATGGAAATTCGTCCGCTCCACACCATGGAAATATGACGCCAAAACCGGTCGTTAATGCGAAAAACAGATGAGAATTGGAGCGGTGTAGTAGGAAGTTTGGATATCCAATCAGTCTAGATATGCAACCGCAACATTTGGATCGCCGGGCCATCAATGCTGAAATGAGACCGCTATCTTTACTTGGGGGAGGCCCTCTCGCTCTAATGAAAATCGGAGCAGGCGGGGGTTCGCGGTTTGAAGGCGATGAGAGCAGTAGGTGCAGTAGGGGATCGGTGTGACTCGTAGTAGATGGATTTGCATTGCGTGGCGCGGCCATGAATGACCTACCTAAATGGATGGAAATAAAAAGTGGAATGGAGTTGAGTGGAACGCTCGTGAATGACCGGCTTAAGTTCAAGTCTGTTGGAAGCTCTAAAGTTACTCTTCAATTTTTCATTCATCAGTGCATTTGAACTTTACTTCAGAAGGTAGCTCCATTCACATACTTTTACGTTTATTGCTTAATTGATATATAATGGTGTAGAAATTCTTTGCTCTGCACAATTTAATTAGAACTTATATAGAAAAGTCAAAGAAGAAATAGCTGATCCAGGCGAGCTTGGGATGTTTTACACAACAAAGAAGTTTCATGAAACAGAATTAGTAGGAAATTCCCTTTCCTGTAGTATACTTTATATTACAGAATTTGATAATTACCTACTCATGGAGATGATTCATTTAATTTGTCGTATTGATGATATTTCAGTATGAATTTTGTATTAAATGCGATATATGAAAATACTGATTTTGTGTATGATTCTATGCTTTGTCTATGTTTTTTGATTACAGGTAAATAGGATCTAAAGGCTTTCCTGCATTGAAATATATACTTATCCACTACGCAACACAACTTTCAGAACTATCTATGATTGAAAATTTTTCCATTATCATTTACAGCGATTTCTTCTGTAAAATTAAAGTCAACTAGATTGCTAACTTAACGTATTTACTCAGGGAAGCAAGATTTCTCTTTTATTAAAAAAATTATCGTTGCCGATGGAAAACGAGAATTCTCGCTTTGGGTTAAATACAAATTTACTATCACAGAAATACACATTAGGCAAACACTCTGAATTTGGAGCCTTAGGCGACGGTGTTGCTTTTGTTCGTCTGCCACGTTTTATGAAATGAAGTAGGAAGCCCGATTAACTATTACAAAGACCATTGTTCTAGAAAGTTTCCTATATTTTTCAAGTTTATACAACATACACATATACTGTACACCTATTTACAAAAAATTACAGAATGTTTACGTATTACATCTGTAAACGTTGACAGAAATAATTTTCACGGTTTTTAAATGCGCTATCATCAATCTTTTCTTTTTAATATCGTTTTGTTTTTCGGTGAGCGATCCTTGCCGTTCTTGTGCTAAAAAGGCTTTTCGCGATAACACCTTTCTAAATGTAAGTTTCAGCAAAAATTGCCATCACGAGTGGGTTAAATTTGTATGTTATTTTAGCAAAATAGAATGTTAGGTGATTTTCGATTGAATCAATCATTTCTTATGGTATGTCCGTTTGCAATATACTCTTAGGAATTAATAATGTTTATTTATACAAAGTAAAAAAACAACCTTGAAACATTTTCTATGTCATATTTAGCTATTTCTCCCTTATATTTAAACTGCATTGATCTAATTGTTCTATTGAAATATTTAATTTAAATTTCTTACCATGAGGTCAAATATCCCTACATCATGGATTAATCTTGGATATAATTAGGGTTGCTTGACCCAATATTGTGACTCAAATATATGCATCCAAATTTAAATGAGACTTCGATTTAGTTTGAGGAGATTATTTTTTCTGCTAAATTAAACATTTTTTTAATGATAACAAGCAAAATGTTCATGAAATACCAAGGAAAAAAACCAAACCTGGGTCAGGCATCCCATGTTAACACAATACTGTCTGTAAATTAAAGCACTATATATATTGAAATAAGTTTATTGTTAAAATAACCACTTGGATAAATATAAAATTTTCTTAATATGCGCCAATTTGGAATCTAAAAGTCTTACATAAAAATTTCCCGCTCATGTTGTTATTAAAATAGATGATAGTGCATGGCCATATTATTATAGATAGACATTACTTCGACAACTCTAGTTTCTTTTTTTTCTTTGGTAATTATACTTTATAAAGATAAAAGGTATACATTTTATCTTGCGTTCAGCGTGGCTAGCGAGCAGGACATTTTCTTTAACTGAATGGCTAGCGGAAGCTTTATCAAGCATGTTTTCTAGAAAACGTACAACCTGTTTCACTGCAAGAAGTTTCGCCGAATACACAACAAGACATCTGGTTCATGCGTAATTGACCTCGGTGCACATATTAACTGCCATCAGAAACTTTTTTAGCTTAATTTTAACGATGGATTAGACTCGCTAGACCTGTGGCTTGGCCTCCATGCTTATCGTCCTCGAAACCATTGGGCGAATTTATTTGGCAGACTTGAAGAAGCTCGAATACGAAACATTCTGTGTACTACTTCGGAGATTTCGACTCGTTAATGTCTGTGAATGCGGACAATATCAAAACCACACCAATGTATTTCAAAGTGTTACGATAATTCTTCCATTTGTTGGTGTAAATTGAACAAGGAAGCCCACGAACGTCGCTTTCAGTACATACTTCCATTTTCTTTCGTGTGAATATCATTGTGTCATATACAGCTGTTACTTCAAACATTTCTTTTTTTGTATTAAAGTATCGACGTGAACGAACAATGTTTCCTTTTTTAACGACTAAGATTGTTTATGGAACGAATAATTTTTGAGTGGATTTCGATCCTATTTTCTATGGGATAATTTTCAAGTCTTACTGTCTGCTACCGTCATTATTTTCTACAACATTTCTTAGACAAGCGGTTGATATAAAAATATAAATAAATTTATGTTTAAATAAATCAAGAATAATTTTTTCGTAATGAATTGTAAAAAATTATTAAAAAAATAATATACCCAAAATCATGGGTAGTTTTGAACTTTAACTTCTTACCCCAGTTTAGTTGAACTCCAACTTTCTTTTTCTGCAGACGTTGAAGGATTAGGTAAATCCCATAAATGATTGCATAACCCAAAGCAAGGCTCCCGAGCAGTCTGTAAGCCATTCGACCTCCAAAACTACTCATGATGTAACCACCAATGGCAGTTGCTCCTAGTCGAAGGAAGTCTGTAAAAATGTTAACAAAGACATCCTTGAATAAATATGAGACCACTGGAATTGTAAATTTGTAAAACTGAAATAACATTTTACAGTGCATTGTAAATACCATTAAGAAATGCTAAAGAGTATAATTCTTCAGCTTAAATACTGAATGTATCATAAGTATTCATCCAATATCAATTTTATTTCTTGTTTCTAGAATCAATATATAGATGCGATACCATCTGCAAAATGCTCAGAGAATGTATTTCAGTTTTGACTTGATAGTTTGAAAGTGTTTTGTGAAACTGCCACCAACTGCATTCGTCCTCTGGATTCTCTGATTCCTCCCATATCTGTCGGGGCATGAATGCGAGTGAAATACCTTAATTCTAAAACTCTTTCCATCTGGTAGAACCACTTGAAAGCTCATTATTTATGAAACCTCAAGTTATAGCTGCCAGACTATTGGTGTTTGATCTTGATGGAACACAAAATCATCACCGGTGTCCGCAATCTGCAGAAGCCAGTTTCACATCACGCAGGGTGACAAATATTCAGCAATATGGGAAAAAACCTTGATTAACTTTTGAACCGTTGGCGAGTTTCAGTTAAAACTTGGCGGTTGAATGCAGGGCATGTTGGGTGTGTTTTTAGCATGCGCACTCTTATTGTTGTTTCGTTGAAAATGTCAAAATACAGCGTTTCTGAGCGTATATCTATCGTCAAGACCTAGTATTCGAGCAATAACAGCCCGATTGTGGCTCAAAGGAAATTTGCGACCGAATCAAGACCGGTCGCAAATTTCCTTTGGTAGAAGGAAGATAACCTGTCCAAGTGTTATAAGAATAAAAAATGTGATTGAAAAGTTCGAAAGAACTGGTAGTGCCGATGTCTCGACACTTCAGCGATTTTTGCAGAATTTTGCTCTTCGTCTGCGCCACGTCATAGCCATTTATGGCAAGTATACCGAACATGTCATAAACTAAATCCGAACATCTGTAGTTACTTTTAAAATTTGAATAAAATTTTTGAACTCATTAGTTTTTGAAAATGTTATTTTTTATTTCATATAGCTCAATAATCGTCACCCTGCATATTGCGAAATGTGCCCAGTAACGGTATTTTCAAAGAAAAATATCTCGAAAACTACTCACTCTTCTTTTCAGCTGCAGTCAGAAGAACTCTTGGAGCAGTGAAACATAACTTGACAATTCTTCTTTCCAAAGATATAACAATTGTTCACCTGCGATCAACAGTTTTGGAGTTGTGACATTTTGAAAGCGGATGAAGATTTTTGATATATCCTGTACATTCATTCAAGCATCAGTAGTTTAAAAACACACACAAAAATTAGTTTGCTATTCAGGAATCTTTACATTCGTCTTTTTTAAAGATTAGTGGATAATTTTCTCTTTACATTTTAATACAGTAATTTTAAGTTTACGCTTCTTGGTGCTCATTATAAACATCGCGAATCCAATTCAGAAGCGAGTAAATAGTTTTTCACTCTTCTGATTACTTTAAGAACCCTGTTTTGTATAATATATTTAGTAGTATGTAGCTTAATTTGATTTTCAAAATTTCATTGAATTCTCCAATTTAAATTAACGAGGGATTTGATATGTTTTCTTCGATCGCATGCAGGGCTGGATGTATTTAAAAATGAGAGGCCGATATATTAAGGTTAAAAATGTAATAAATGTTGTTGGAATAAAAAGTTTCTACTAACCGACATTATAGTGTAAAGTTCCTTCTAAAACTTTCATTGTTGCATTCAGCTCGACTGGAGCAACTTTGTCGCAGTATTGCATCGCTGCCACCCAGAATAAATGGTAAGCAAACACATTCACCAATTCAATGCCAATAGAAAGCCAAGGTTCTCGCATCAACGAAAAAGCAAAAGAATCGAAAGCATATGAAAAAAGACTGAGAGCAAAGAAATTACGCAAGCCAGTTTTATTGAAAAACCACTTGGAAATGTAAAGAATGGGAAGTCCACACAGAACAGATACTCCAGTAGAAACACCAAGAAGCAAATCTGAGGCACCAAGGTCTTGCAAGTTCAAATTACCGTAAACAACCAGAAATCCGAATGTAATACCCATTATTAAAAGGAGAATAAAAAACAAAATAATTTCCAAGTTCATCACGAATTCAAACGATTTCTTCCACACAGTTGGAGCTGGTTTGTGAAATTTCGGATTGACTTTCGAAACTAGAATGAATGACAAGACAGCAAATATGGTTGAGCAAACTAACACTGGAGCATAGCTTTTGTCACTTTTGTTTAAATTAATCTTATTCAAAATTAATCCACCAAGAGCAGGACCAATTGAAAAGTCTAAAATAGACCACAATCTATGCTTTCCGAAGTCAGAATTGTATTGGTTGGATAAATCTACTGCAATCACGTCAAAGAATGTATATGTGTTTATTCGAGATGTATTATATAAAACAATTAAGATGCCATAAAGAATTATCCAAAATGATTTGCTTTTATGGCAAGGCAATGCATCTTTGCCAGAACAAACCATTTGAAATGTTTTGCAGCTCTGAGTATCGCAGGGAGAAATGTCTTGATTTGAATAGTTTTTAAAATCAACGTGATATAGGCAAAAATCTGAAGTTTCATTTAAATGGCGGCTTTCGAGTACGATACCTCCATTCAATAATAAAGATATAAATGGACAGTTTTCATTTTCATCATAATGCGTTGCATTCTCGCTATAAATTAATGAGCATGAATCTGTATGAAAGCTATCCTGTGAGATACGACAAGACTCTCGAGCTACTATTTCTTGATCAAGGCAGTCGAAAGTGATCTTGCTAGTAGCACATTCGTCTATCTTAGGCATAACAATGAAACATATCATGGTTACTAAGAAAATTGATCCATTTATGAAAAGAAAAGGTTTCACGCGTCCTATCCTGTCTGCAAGATTCCCGGAAATCATGCCCGTGATGAACTGGAAAGCTACGCTGATGGCAGTCATCATAGACAAATGTGTTGTTGTCAAGCCTTGATGTTTCAGGTAAACAGAAATGAAAACTGTTGCAATTTGGGTACCTGTAAATTGGAACAGAAAACACTTTAATTAATTTCATCTCTCGAAGAAGCAAATAATATATTATCATATATTTGCGGGGAATTAATAGAAACTATCAATTTAGAATACAACGTAAGATGTGAAAAATCGCACGAATTTCAACGAAAGTTGTCACGTTGAGACAGAAAATAATTTGCTTTGGTAAATATTTTCTGTCACTCGGAACTTCAATTCAATATAACACCATTTTTTATTAAGACGCTTTGTCAGTTCTTTTATATAGGGCGAATTTAAGAAAACTTTATCGGTATATGACCCCTTAGTGAGCATAAATAGCATTTGAGGGAAAAGGAATAAAATTTTGAACGTATGCATTATGCGGTATGCGTTCAAGAATGATCATGAAAAAATAGTCCAGATGTAGAGTCCTGTAGATGAGTTTCCATTCCACTACTCGCTATTTCGTTAATGTAGGAAATGTACTTTTTCTTCTAATTGATAAAAACAAACATTAAATCCGTTTGACAACTATTTTGTGTTTAAATTTTGCTTTAGTTTTGTATTCAATGCAAATTCTACGCAACATTTTTAGGATGAATCCCTTTTCATTAAAGTTGGTAATTTAGTAAAATGCACAGTTTTGCACTTTTAATTTATAAAGTTAACTTCTAATTAATATAATGAATCTCTATGACAACCAGTCTTTTCAATACCGAGGCTTATATTGTATATCAATAAATATTCAAGGTTACAGGAATAAATGAATTTCTCCTTCAAATTTGGCGTATATTTTTTCGCGTACATAAGGATGTTTCTTATATGTGTTTTATAGAATCAAATGTTCTTAACTGGTATCGATAAAAATCTTCTAAAATAACCAAATTAATTTGCAATTGTTGGTTTTGATTTCGAAATTTTGATGCTTTCTCTGCTGGCATCTTACGAAATAATTCTCAGAAGACAACTGTTTTTATGTCTTATTAAAATTTTTAAAAAATTTTATGAAACGATATAAATCATATTTATGGGCCATATTTATCTCTGATTTTGAATAATTGCCTCAAAAGAGAATTTTCAATTATTTCGACCAGGAACAGGAAATAAACAAATATATTTTATTTTCCCTGAACGCACTTTTGATTAAACGTAATAACTAAAAATGTAAAATATATTTTTCCTTGGATGTGTCTTGAATAACGAGCGGACAAAAAATTAAAATAAATAAAGAGGTAGAAAATACAGCGTCGAAGCTAAAGATATCCAAATATGACGGCTTATACCAACAAAATGATTAGTTATGAAAGACTAACTCTGTTAGTAGGAGATTAATCCTAGTTTTCTAATTAGGTACAACAACTCTCAACGCACGTTAGCAACTCTCAACGCACTGTTAGCAACTCTCAACCGCTTTTTGAAATAGTCACGTTGTCTGATAGCCACCATGTCGATACCGAAATTTAAGGTCTAGTGCAAACTTTGGCAAGCACTTTGGTGAATTTAAATCATTGACATGTGTTATACGCCATGCACAAACTGAACGGAATGTGGAACATCCATTATCCAAATCCATTCCATACATTTTGGATAACTAACTTTAAGCGGAAAGTTTTGGTTCAAAAAGAGCAAGAGACCGATTACATTTTGGACATCTGATAAGCCACTAATGTGCCACTAAGCCACTTATGAGGCTAACAGTGAGCCTCATAAATTTTAATGAAAGTAGAAGTAATTGAAGTAATTGCTATCACTTATGCAACTGATATTTATATTTAATGATTTGCGACACTCTCAAAATAAGCTAACACTTTTTGAATACTTTTAACTTGGACGCCCTGTATTTGTATTCTACAAGAACGACACAGCGCGTGTGAAAAAGGATTTGTAAGCTCGCCCACTTTCACTTAATTTCATACCACAATGAAGAAAATCAAGTGTGCTCTTTCGAAAGTTGCCTTTTTCTTTGGTAGATTCTCTTAAAAATTTTTACTATTTTCGGGAATGACCATATAGTGAATAGAAATTAATGAAAATCTAGAGCCTGAATTTTTCGTCGAGTGCAAAACTTACTCCATGTGGACGAAAAATTTATTCGTATACAAAGAATTTATAAAATAAATAAATAATTTACTTAATATATTCTGCCAGAAAAGCATCTAGAATTGTTCCTTTAAAAGAACAGTGTAAAAGTTATTTAAAGATTTAATTTCCTGTAAGTTGGCAGCAGTTTTCCCAGTTATAATACTTTACAGAAGTTGGAGAGCGATCTGCCTATAAATTTCTTTACAGCTGTTATTTTTGTTAGTCGATCTGAAGTATGTTCTACTATTTTTACAGTGAATAAAAATAGCAAACCAACAGTTTGCATCGAATTTTGATTTTCAAACAGAATTTCTAGTGCTGAATCGTTGAAAATGTTGGTAAAATCATACAGTGAATTAATTCTATCTAAAATGCCAGGATACCACTGACACAAAGCATTCAAAGAGGACGGAGAAATAGTTAAAGGTGTGTCCCCTTCCAGTCTACCTTCAACAACTCCGACAGAAGGAAACATGAACAAAGTAAAAGATATTGCGATGGAGAATCCTTGAGAGAGATACAAATTACGTAAAACCGTTCGCACGATTTTAGTTAATATTTTGAACATGAAATGTTTACAGCATGGGTTGTTCTGAAAGAAATTCATTTTCTCCAAATGGAGCATAGCAAACACGTTTCTGAAGACATTTCTTGACTATATAATTCAAACCCAATATTCCTAAACGTAACACAAATGATGGAAAGACGTGAGTGTATGAGTCTGAACTCAAATTTTCACTTCGTAGTAGGTGCTTCGAGTCAACTGAAGAAACTAAACAAAATTTATGGGTGGGAATTATCTGCACTTTAATTTGGATCAAATTCACTTTGATAAAAATATTTTGCACTCGTAACAAATATACTGCACGCGAAAAAAAATTATTCCACTAGAATTAAATTTATTCAGCATGAAAAAAAATATTTGAACTTTGAACAAATATGATGCACTGAAGAAAAAATATTATCACTTGCATTAATTACTTTCCACTATAAAACGGATGTTTCCACGTTGATTAAGATAAACAAACTCCGTTTTTGCAGTCGTGCAATATTGCATTAGTTGGAGTGTTGCCAATAGGGGGAATCATCCTTGTTTATGGGGATTTACTACCTCAGAAGGGATAAAGTCCTCGAATAAGCTAAAACCGGTAATTTTATCCTCCAAATTAGCAACACTGGTTAATTTATAACATGGCTGTGCGCCGTACGTTGCCGCGACTTGTGCGTGTGCAGCGTGCATCGTTTCTTCTCTACAGGGATGTAGTGGAGCTAGAACGCCGTTCTGGCACCGCCTTTTTACTTTCTCGTATACAAAGAGAAAATATTGTAATCGTCAAAAAATTCGAACTCGAGATTTTAACGAATCTCCCCGTTTTAGACCTCCCTGAGTCCGAAAAACACAATTTTGGAATTATGTCTGTCTGTGAACACGATAACTCGAAAACTATTAGAGCTACGGGGATGAAATTTGGTATGTGGTCTTTAAACATAAATTTTAGATTTCTATCAACTGTTTGACAAAATCCGTCAACGGGAAGTCTGTCTGTCTGTATGTTCGAGGTCATGCGAACGCTATAACTCAAAAACTTGAAAAGACAGATGGATAAAATTTGGAACACAGTTTTATCGTCATGAATGTAGGTCCGTATAAAATGTTGGGCCAAATCCGTCAATGGACTGACTGTCTGTCGGTCTGTATAATAGCATACTTGTTAACTCCATGCGCATGCGTAAATGCCTGTGCAAAGAAGGGATACTCCGAAAACTTGGCAGTTTGCCAAAAACCAATTCTTGCGGCGAGATTTTGTAAGGAAGCAAACGTTTAGGGCGTCTCGTTTTACTTGCGTATTGGAAGCAATCTCTGCGCATGCGCAAGCTATTCTCCTGTTCTCTTCTCCGCACGTGGAACTTGCATTGCTCGAGTTTGATTTAAAAAAAATAAATATTGCGAAGTTTTAATACATACGTATCTTTTTGAATATGATTCTTCACCTCAATATTTTACTATCACTATAATCAACAATGAAAAACCTTCTGATAGTCATTGCATTCTGGGTTACAGTTGCTTCGAACTTTTTATCAACGCAGGGGAAAGGCAAATGACAAATGTTTGAAAAGTATACGAGAAAGTTTAGGGGAGGCCACTCCCGCTGGTTTCAGGAGAAAATTGTGAAAATGTCCTTAAAACAGCGCGAATTTTGTAACCCAAGTTAGAGCGCCCTGGCACTGCTTATTTTGCGATTACATCACTGCTTCTATACCTCTTTTTTTGTATCTTTTCAAACTGAACTGAGCCCGCGGTGTCCTAGTGATAAGGTGTCGGCCGCTGAGCCGGAGGGCTCCGGGTTCGAAACCCGATTCCATTGAAGATCCGTCATGTATTGAGCCTGTTGCACGTTAAATCATACTTAGGGAGACAGAACGCCGCCTTGTGCCCCTGTGTCTTGTAGCCATTCCAGCTATTTTACAGTTTGGGTGGACAACCTTAGGGAGACAAACGTTCTCCCGCTGGTGTGGTGCGGAAGTTTGGAGAGGGGGTTGCCAGCTCGGATGTCGTCTTCGTCATCTAACCGAGGTTCAAAATGAGGAGGTCCGTCCCAAAATAGCCCTCGTGATGCTTCAAAACGGACGTTAATATAATCAAACTGAACTTTACTATTTTTACCCTATTCATGTGATCATCTGACATATTTTGTGACTTGGCGAGTGAGTTGATTTAAATTATAAAAAAATGTTGTAAATCTTAATAAAATAAAACATTTGAGTATTTTTGCTTTAGAAGTCATAGAAAATATAAGCGATTTACTGGAATTTATCTCGAAATATCATTCCGAGAGTGATGAGGAAATAAATGAAAAAAAAAAACCACAAGGAACAGAAAAAACGATTCTGGATTAAATCTAAGGAATACGAAACAGCAGAATTGGTAATAAACTATGTAAATAATTTGCGTTAAATAAAACGTGGAAGAAGATTACATCACACAATAGCTCAGCTGGATGCAAAATCACTTATCGCCGTATAGCTGGTGAATATAGAAAGAATTAATGTCCTGTGGGAATATAGTTCCATTCTGAAAGTTCTGCTGTTTCATTATATGAAGCACATTAATCACGTGGATGGAAATAGAAGCTTGTCCATGGTGGCGAGAAAAATGGTGCGCCAGCCATATGAAGATGGTGTGAGAAAACTGAATGCAATAATAGCTGCATTCCATAATCGTGGTAGGAAAGAACCAGAAAAATTTTAAATTCTGTTAATTAAAATGTTCTGGCAAAACTTAGACAACAAACATTTGAACCGCCAACTAACTATATCTATGAAAAATGTATTTAATTGGTGTAATTCCAGATGGAATGTTCCTGTCGAAGAATATACGCCGTTTGTGTTTAGTTTAATTAAGTTATATTAACGTCCCGTTTTGAAGCAATACAAGGACTACTTTTGGACGGACCTACTAGTTTTCAACCGCGGTCAGATGACGAGAACGATACCCGAGCTTACACCCCATCTCCAAACTTCCGCATCACACAAATGGAAGAACCATTTGATCGTGTGAAAGACTCATGCTATAAATAAATGAAACTGAGTGGAATCCGAACATTTTATTGGCTGATGCCATCAGTGTAATAACTAATGGCTTCAGAGCTGTTTTGGACTTCCCTCGCGACGATTGACGTGCTATTTCCATGTAGTAAAAAAATGATTGATGGCAAACTGTGTGGCATTAAAGACAAAGATGAAACAAGAAATGATATTGAAAGTCTTCATTTATGCTCTGATGATAATACCTTTAACATAGTGTATTATTTTTAAAGAAATAGGAGGAAAAAGAATGATGTGAATATCGTAACATTCACAGAATACTTTAAATCGAATAGCTTACCTGAAATCGTTACCGATATATAGGAGCTCGGAATTATTTTCCTATCACCAATGATGGATTAGAGGCAACCAATGCGCTGATAAAAAAAAGGAACATACATTTCGTGAGCGTCTCGCTGTTAGTCAGTTCCTTGAAATGTGTGAAAATGCGATTGTGAAAAAATTGTCAAATGAACGTGATCCAGTTAACCCGAATTACAAACCATTTTAAATGAAACTTCATCTAAAATGGTTTGCATGTCCCCACAAAGACTTCGACAAAACCAAATCAGTGGGAAAAATTAGAAGTCGAAATTTTATTAGGAAGATACGGAAACCAATCTGCGTTTTATTTACTATCTTTACAGGTGAAACAGAATATAAATGCAGAAGTGAAGAAATTCATATGAAAGGGCATATCTCATATGGACGGACCTTTTTTGATGAATATAAAACTGAATACAAAAACTGTGTATGGAAAGTGATAGTATCTGCCTCTGGCAGTAACGGTTCTGTTTCCACATGCTCGTGTCCTGTTTATATTTGTAAACATAGCGCTTAGGCATGTTAATATTTACAGGGCAAGAGAAAGTGCCAAACGAGCTAAATGTTTACCTCTTGGGCAGAAACGTAAGAGAGGTCGGCCCATTAGAACCAAAAATGCTCTTTTAATATAATTAGTATTGTTTAGTAATGTATTATTTTATATAATATGTTTATTTACTTTGT
>BGPR01021101.1:0-26945 GCA_013235015.1 Araneus ventricosus | reverse complement strand
ATCTGTTACTAATTTATTATCTATGATTTTAATATCTAGATCTAAAAATTCTGCAGCTAATTCATTGTCATTAGTTTTTATAAGTTTTAAATAATCAGGATAGAAGTCAATATGTGGCTTAAGGCCAATTTCTTTATTGAATAATATTAAATCATCTATATAGCGGAATAATATACTATGGCTATAATTAGTCAAATCTTTTTCATAGCAGTGAAGATAAATATTTGCTAAACTATTACTAGCTGGGCCTCCTTGAGGTAATCCTTTAATTTGATGGAAAATCTTATTATCAAAAAAGATATAATTTTTTTTTAGAACAAGATAAATAAGATTTTTAAAATTATTAATGTTAATATCTTTTTTAAGATCATAATCTTTATGTATATATACTAGGGTATTAGTTAAATCTTCAATATATGTACTATTAAATAAATCCTGGAAGTCAAAAGTATGTACACTAGTTATTTCTACATCTTTAATTACATTTAATATCTCTACACTATTATTTACTATAATTGTATCTTTTTGCTTATTTAAATTCTCTATCACTGTCTGTATGTATTTTTGCAAGAGTTCGCCTTATTTCGTAATATAAGTATTGCAACTTCTAAATTTAAGAGGACTCTTGTGAAATTTTGGTGTAAGAAAGATGTGAGGATAATCTTTTTTAATATAATTAATTCCCAATTTTTTATGGAAGGCTTAAATTCTATTAGAAATTTCTCTTTCACCTAATTTTGTCTTTTTATAAATATCACTATTAATAATATGATCATTAAGTATTTTTTTGTAAAAATATTTACAAATTGTAGCAAAATTACTGGGCACTTTGTCTATATAGACTATTACAAAATCTGCTCGCAATTCTTTAATATGTTTTTTAATATCAGGATATCTATTAAAATCATAAGATTTAAAATTATAGTTAAAAAGATCTAATAATGTTTTATGTTTATATTCATTAAATGCCTCTAGAGGCAGACTATATTTTATTGCCATATTTAATATAAATTTCTCAATATCTTTTTTAATTTGATTTTTAATAATTTCATTACTATTAGCTATAGCCATGAGATGCTTTGGACCTTTACTCATTAATTCTCTAAGTTTTTCATTTCCAACAATATTCAAATCTCCAGTAATTACAAGTCCGTGATCTTTATTCAAGAAATCATTATAATTTAAACACTTGTACTCATCACTCGTATTACTTTCTTTTATATTATTATAGTTAAAAATCGATCTGCCTAATTGTGTATTTAAATGCACGTTTAATTTTAATATTTTTTATAGGGAAGCAATTAATATGTTTATCTAATATAGCAGAAAATTTACATTTGTCACATACTTTTTGTTCATTTTTATGAACAAAAGTATGTGAACAAAAAGTATGTGTGTGGGGAAGGTACAATATTCAATATCTTTCTTATTGGAAGTGTTATGTGATAAATTAAATTTTTTATAAATAAATTTGAAGATATCTCTAACATATATATATATATATATATATATATATAATTTGGAAGATAGATATATAGGACAACCTGTATAAAAATTCCATTTGAATACCATTAGTATGTAGAAAGATATCTGTATTGAAGCGAGAATAATTTACATTTCTTTTTGAGATAATTAAATTTCTGAAAGTTTCTCATAATTTGGTTCAAAACTCTGCAAATGCTCTATTCTCTATAATTTAGCCAAATATTTGTGCATGCGCAGTACGTTTTTCATTATATCTCGAAAACTATTCACATTACAGACTTGGTTCTTGGGTATATGGATGGCCCATGGGATCATAGAAGCACCCCCCTATCTTATAAATTTATTAAATAAATTGAAGTAAGTATTTGTTTCCTAATTTAAGTCGTTCTTCTTTTGAGATAAAACTCTTATAATGAATATTAGAGTACTTATGTTATTCAGCGGAAACTAATAATATAATGCAGGCTGTTTTAAAATGAATATCGGAATTTTAAAGGTATGAACTATTTATTATGTCTGACATAAATTGACAAATGACACATGAATTGGAAGCTAAATTCTGCTTTTACCACAAGTATTTAACGAGAGTATGTATAGGAAACCTGTCACGCAGCAGTAAATTCTTAAATATGTCTGGAGTAATTAAGGCAACCCTTGTTTAAATCCGGATTCTCTCGTCGGGTAGGTCAGCTAGTTACAAAGGCACATACATATACAAGGTCTTTTATAAACTCCCAAAGCAAAAGCCTCAGGTTTTTTAAACGCATGTCTTTTGTTTGTGTAATAATTATTTCAGAAGTTAGTGATGAGAAACTGAGGAAAAACGCCGTTGTTAGGTCTAGTTTTTGTTATTTAATTAAATTGCTTAAGAATGAATTAATTTTGATGTATTAAATCAACGGGGTTGACTTAGAATGAACCTCAGAATGGTATATACAAATTTTATTTCGGCACTGTTCAGCGTTTCGGAGCAGTTCTTGCAACAAGCAAATAAACAGACAGACGCGTGTATTTTCTGCTTTATATTATTATTAAAGGTATTTTTAAAGATATACAAATGTATTTTCGGAGAATGATAATTTAGGTAATTTCCTTATAAATCGCATTAGATAAGATGATCTCAAATGTGCATGAAATTATATCTAAGACTACTTTAAACTAAAGAAGAATCAACATCATATATCCACATGATGTTAATTGCAACATCGAAATTTTTTCAAGCTAGTTCATCCCAAACTAGGAAATGCACTTTATGTACTTGATATTTAAGAATCCATTTTTCTAATTGATTTAATTCTTAACTACTAGTACACCATTTCTCTCAGACTACTTTATCAGCCCACTAAATATAAGTGCCCTCTGTATCGTAATTTCATTTTAATATTTCATTAATATTTCTGATTTGTTTTCACATCAGGTTGGAACATGCGGTTTCATGCTTTTATCGGAAGTTAAAAATTCAAAAATATTCGTTTTTGGTTGCGAAAAATGAGTATTTTCTTCCTCTTTGAAATTTCAAAAAATTGAGATACGTATTGTTTCATGTCAAGCGACGATTTTTTAGGAAAACTTTCAAGCATCATTAAACAATCAGCTACTTGGAGTGAAAGAGAGCCATCCTGATTTAGAAATTTCCAGTACAAACATTATCATCAAGACTTTTTGCAATCTATACATTTCGGTTAAAATCTTCTGCTTTAAAGTTTGTTCCTACTGTTTAGTTAGCTTTCTGTTCGGCTGCTCTTTTATATGCTTTAAAAGAAATTTCTGACACCCATCAAAGAAAGTATAAAATTTATACGCATTCTCTAAGCCTTTTATAGTTCTTAAAACTATTTCATCTTCATCTTCACTATGATCCTTTGGTGTTATATGAGTTTGATCTTTTTTAATAAGCTAACTACATGAAGTTTTACTATTATGCTCTGCAGAGTTGGAATTATAGATCACGGGCAAGCAGAGAAGGCTGTCAATAACTGTCTCAATAATTATCAGTATCCCTATAGGTGATTTAATGAAACACATAAAAATGCTTCTTTATTCCAAATAGCAGGAACAGTGGGATTCGGAGATCGATGGCTGAAAAGGGCAACGCAAGCAATATAGAGTTCCCTAATGCTCATTTACTGCTCAACAAAGCATAAATATGTAATGCTCAATGCAGAACAGCAATGTGGAAACCGTATAAATGAGTTTTTATCCTTCATACATAATTTTTCTAAAGAAAATAATTTATGAATGATAACGAAAAATAATCCCTCGGAAATAACTGGAAATAAAGTATAAACCTGTACTTAACATATAGTATTCTTTGTTAATTAATTTACGAAGAATCAATACATTATTTTACATACCAACATAACTCCTATAAAAATCACTTTCGATTTTACTATCATTTCTGACAAGAGGAGTAACATTTCACGAGTTAAATATTTACGAATCCATGTGTCTGTGTAATTCAATAATTCTCCGAACCATGATATCATTATGGAAACCCGTTTAATCAGCTCACCGACATTAAGTTCTACATTTCTATTTTCTCCATCCTAAGCATTTGAAGTGTAAAGACGTATTTAAGCCCCATTTAGCGATTAGTGATCCATATTGAAGGAAATTATCCGCGTATAAGAGATTTCATGTATTCAGCTGTATCATTTTGTCAGAAAGGCATTCAATAAATTGCCATAATGGGATAATTAGATAATGTTTTCATCGTTACACATCGACTTTTAAGGATAATCTAATGAATGCACTTGGGAAGACCTGGATCGTTTTCAAACAATTTTATTTAACATGACTTACTTAATTTTTCTAAATATAGAATCTAGTAAACAGTATTTCAGTTTCTCCCTGATATGCTAGAGTTTTGAAACTTTGTAAACTTGCGTATTCTTTCTATAATAACTAATTTTAATATTTTCAGATCTTAATCGTCATTTAAACGATTATTATTACTTGAAGCTGCAATCTGGTGACTGTCTGATGCCGAAAAAAGAAGGCTGGTTTGAAAAGAAATCAAGAGGAAATGATGAAACCTTTAATTTATTAAAAATTAATAAGCAGAACTGCCTATTAAAAGAAAGAAATTCTTCAAAATGTTCGACTAAAGAAGTCAGCGAAACACAAATCATCAAACTTTCTATAACGATAACCTGTTTGTAACAATGTATTATATATGTCCCGACAATATTGTTACAGATATGTTTTACTGTATATCGATTCTCAAGAAGTTCAGATCTTGAATAATGTATGGATTCTTAATGATTTATTCTATCTCAAAAACTCAGAAATTTTTTTCGCAAAATCTTTTAATTAGAAATCTCAAGTAAATGCACAGAGAACAATGACTGCTTAACTCATTGACTGCTTTCTTCAATGACTTCGCTGTTGCGTTTCATTAATCTCATTCATCAGTCCAATATCGTTAAGGTATTTTTTATACTTCGCTTTTGTTATATTTTCCTAGATTTGAAACGAGGTCTTCAATGTCATCTCTCGACCGGAAGAGTGCTTCTTTCAGTAATCAGTTCTGCTTCATTAAGTTAAAAGTTTGAAAAGTTCTCTTTTACCGCTTTTTCTTCCGATTATTTCTTATCTCCTTGATTGATCTTGTTGGAACGCTTTGTCATGACGTGATCTTGCCCATTGCCCAATGGAGCTACATCAAATAAATTTTTAACTGAAAAAATTATTTAACAATATTAATACTGATATTAGAGATTACAATATAGTTCATTTTTTATGTTCAGTGATAATCAATATCTGTGTTTCGATATTGCCTCGAAAGTGTTGATTTTTTAATAGTGGGATTCACAATGCATGGTATAATTTTAAAGCAAAGCTATTCAAAAGATAGTGTCAGTTTTTATTTAAAATACACATTCTTCAAGATGTAATGAATGTAATTATGAGATACTTCTTACGTTACACGGAATACATATAAATTCTGTAATGAAATTCTTCCTAGACCTTCTCTACAATATCTCCGTCAATGCTGGCAATAACAATAATTTTCAAATAACTTATGGCCGTTGGTTATGAGGGTTCTACTTCATTAACATGAAATCACGTCTGCGGATTGGTCGCTGAGCTGATAGATTGATAACTGTAACTTTGCCAACCAAAATGTCCAAATCACATTTCAAGTGATAAGATTACTTGAGTGAATCTTCATGTCAAACTATCGTTTGGATTTGATTTGATAAGAAAATCATTTTTCTGCCAGCATAAACGAACAGAGAAAGATTTTTCCTTAATTGCCTTATTGACTTAATGTTTATTGCGTATCAGAAGGAGCGAATATTATACATCTTTGCCTTTTTTGTAACTTCAAATCATGTTGTTTCTAAGGAAGGTGCTATTGGTACTGATTCCTATAGAAGAGAATGATTGTAATATTTTGACTATTGACAAATGGATTCTAATAAAATAGTTTTTTTATTTTATTATATATAATACGATATAATGTCGTATAAGCTTGAAAGAATTTTTGGGAGACAAAGTAGAAATTAACTTTTAATTTTTGAGGACGACTGCCACGCGGGCGTGGCAGCTGCTTGGCCCATTCTCTCCAGACTGTCGCAAATACAAACTGGCTCTTTTGGTTTATAGCTACCGACTGTCTCGTCGGTGTGACACCAGCTTTAGTACAATTAGGCGTAACTAAAAGAAGATCAAAAGAACTGAAATTCCAAGCGCGTTGGGGAACGTTGACCAGATCGAACTTCGTGTTTTCTTTTCGACATTCTCAAAGGATTAAGAAAAGTTTCTATTTTCTCTAATATTACAAATAATTACGTCGTTTCAAATAGCCTACCTTGAAATTACTGAAAGTATACAAATCAATTTTTATTTATTATTGTACAAAAAAAGATATGTTGAAATAACCTTCAAATATTCGTTAAGAATAATTGCACAGTAAAGCATAATATTCACAGTAGACGTATACTGTTTTCCACTTAATTTGATTCACTAAGTGACTGCAATCACAATAAATATATTTCAAATGAAGATAAAGAATTTTATAAGCCCTTCATCGATTGGCATTGTCAGACTAGTAAATTATTTGAACCTTTTTTACAATTATTACTAGTCGGGCAGTGCAAAATAAAAAAAATAT
Source organism: Araneus ventricosus (assembly GCA_013235015.1). Taxonomy (NCBI): domain Eukaryota; kingdom Metazoa; phylum Arthropoda; class Arachnida; order Araneae; family Araneidae; genus Araneus; species Araneus ventricosus. Next base: position 20,341 of record BGPR01021101.1, on the reverse strand, counting down.
CTCCTTAAACCTTTATATTATTAAGCCATATACTGTCTTTCAGTTGGAAAAAGGAGGCACAAATGATGACGCAGATTCCTGAATTAAAAGAATTCAGTTTATAGTCAATTTTTACAGTGAACAGACACAAAATTTGTATGTGTGAAGAATCAAACACAATAGAGTACGAATTATACAAAAGATCGTATAACTTTCTAGGCTTCACTGCGTTAGATAGCTCGCCCATCTTTAAAATTGAATTTCAGAGAAGTTGGTCGCCTCTTTCAATTTTAGGACGTGAGAGGTCTGACTTTCTGCAAGTCCCTCTTACCTCCAGAACCAAGTTCGACCAAGCCTCGAGATCTTGCACTTCTTAAGCAAGCATTTGGAGCCAAAAAGATAGCTCAGTCGCCAAAATCGCCGCAACAATATCCTGATTGAATTTAACAGTAATTTTTTAAATTGGATTTTTTTATCATGATAAAAGTTTTATTGCAGATTATCCACAAGAAAGAGGAAAATACTTTTTTGTTAATTAAAATGCTTTGAAAAAATTTAAATTCCGTTTTCATCTGCCGTCTAGTGCCTGCTGTCGGAACTATATTCTTAGTGTCATATATTCTTCATCGAAGCATATGACTCTTCTTATACCATTTGTCAAATTTTTCTCTTAAATTGCATTATGTTCTCGAATAAAAATGATTTATTTATTTTTTATTTGCAAAACAGATTAAACAATGGAATGCAAATTAATTTCCCAACGTAAAAAAAAAAAACAGAATTTTTCCGAGAAATTCCGAGATCATTAAAATAAATCGTATTACATAAGTTTCAAAACAATATTCGGAGAAAGGTTTTAAGAGAATATGAAAAAATTATCCGATTATGTATCAAACAAGTTATGGATACCTCACGAGTAACATGGGACATTTTATTTCTGCTAACTGCCTGCTATTCCTCTTACGAATGGCGCTGAATATATTTATAGGAATTTTTAGTAGAAGGTTTGCCGTAACTGTAATTTTTTGCTAAAATTTTACTAAAAATTGTCAATATTTCCAAAGTCAAAAATAATTTCATAGAAATTACATTTAAATTCATAGTTTTATGTTCAATTTTAATTAAAAACATATTTCTTTAATTGAAAATTCAAATATTTAAAAAAAAGTGCTCCGAAGGTAGTCACATACCTTAAATCATTTATTGCATTTGTTTCTGGTTTTGTTTATGTTTGTATATATATATATATATATATATACATATATCAATGTCATGAAAGTCAAAAATGTTGAAATAAAATGGAGAGACTGAAGTAAATCGGTAAAAGCGCATAGATGCTCATCAGGATAAGTAAAATCTATCCGAACCGCTAAAATATTAGTGAAATCATAATGTTTTCTGCGAACAGTGCTGGCATAAGGCTAAAAACACTGTCCTTTACCCCGAACATTATGATAAACCAAGAATTTGAATGAAATACAAATAAAAGAAATGATTTTACGAACCTAAAACTGAGAGATGCTGCCAACGGAAGACGTGACAAAGGAATGAACTAAACGCGTCATGTAGGGTCCGGAAATTTACGAAAATATCAAGTTACTTCTGAGGTTGGGGGAGTTTCGATGAAGATTAGGAAATCGATGGAAAACAAAGATGAAAGCGAACTACATTCAGGAAACGATGAAGATTAAAGAAATGATGAAAAAAGGAAAAGAGTGTATTTAAAAATTAATGTGTAATATAAAAATTAAGGTGTATATAAATATTAAGGAATGATGATAAAAAAGAAAAGGAGTGTATTTAAAAATTAAGGTGTATATAAAAATTAATGAAAGATGATAAAAAAGGAAAGGAGTGTATTTAAAAATTAAGGTGTATTTCAAAATTATGGTATGATGATAAAAGAAGTGTAACTAGTGTAATTAAAAATTAAGGTGGAAACGGTAAGTGTTAAATAATATTTGAATTTGAAATCCATTAATAAACGACTTAAAGATGCGTTTTCGAGGTAAACACATTAGACCCCGTGATCAGTTGATAGAGATAGTAGATTCAGTAAATATAGAATCCTGGCAGTAGTGCAATATAAAGACTGGTATTTTTATTCAAAATGTCATTTATTGTGTAAGTTTCAGTCAACTCCAGACGTTTCCTTAAAATTCTACCTAGTTGATTATAGAATATTCCGTAATTGCTGAGTACCGCAAGTTATGTGTTCTCTTGTGTTACGAGTTGTTTAGAGTTAATAAATTCATTTTAATGTAAAATCATATTCTTAACGAGTTATTAATTAAACGAAAACAAACGTGAGGAAATAACTTTCTTCTCAGGAGTGAATCAGAGCTTTCAATAGTTATTGAGTTTGATCAACAACTGTAGTATAAAAGTTCATTGCTAATGAGATTACGACTTAAAAATGGAAGCCTAAACTCCATTAGTATTCTCAAAATGAAAACCAATCGAATGTTTGAAAATCTAGGTAATAATTCAACATGTCTTGAGATTAGAAACAACCAAGCTTATATATTTGTTACTAAATCTTTATTAATCACATTAATTAAATGAACGAAAATGTTGTAACACAATATATTATATATTTAAAAAAAACACATAGAACGGATCAATGCAGTGGCACTTTAAATCTATCATTGAATGGAAAAATTCTACAGTGTATAAATTGCGCTTAAGAATTTTTTAAGCCTGTGTTTCGCCATTTTTTTTAATCTGTTTTTGGCTAAAAAATTTAAATTATGATTTAAAAGAATCAAAGCAATATATTATTATGTATTAACGGAAGTCATATATTTATTATATGTTGTGTAGAGCGTTAATTCGTCTAAATTAATAATTCTTATGTTTGCTTAAAGAATTTTTTAAAAAATGAATGTTAATTTAAGAATGATTCTGTAAATAAAATATAAATATATTTATCTTTAAATTTCAGATACCTGTGACAATCAGACATTTTCAGAATAACTAGGATTTTGAGGATTTATTCCCTGAAGGAATTCGCATCCTGTACCATCTGATCTAAGTTGTCTTTCATTTTTTTTCTTCTGAGAACAGATTGCTTTTTACAATTCTTGACATGGATTTTAAGTGTTCATTTATGTATTGAAGCAATTCTTGTATTATTGAAATCATTATCGTAAACATTTGACTGCAATTTTTAAAATAAAGAAATCCTCATATTATGTAGGCATTTTTGCATATTCATTTTTGCACTTCAAAAGACTTCTTGACATTTAATTGGGTTTTAGTACGTATTAAAATTTATTTACATAAATAAATATCTCAGGATAAATTTCGTAGGTAAATAGATTAAATTAACTATCTCTGATTAGAACTATTTTAGACTTAGCAAGATTTCAACAAATATAATCAACACAAGAAAAATCCTTATTCATTTGCACTGCTTGATTTACCACTATTTTTATTAATAAAATTTCTATATATATTTATATATTTAAATAACAATATTTTTAAAAACGAGTCACCTTTCCTGAAAACGTTGCTTTTCAATGTAAGAGTGGCGTAATCAAACTTTAATATTATTTACTTCAACTCAGGCGAGAATACGATAATTTAATCTTTTGTTTGATAAACGGTTTCAACGCTGCTCGACGTAGAGCATCGAAGCTCACAGTTCTCAAAAAAATTTCTTCACATTCAACTAGTTTCTGGCATGTAATACGCTATTTCAACAGATATTCTGAAAAAAGTGTCAGTCTCAGTATGTATTATCATAAAAACCCTACTATATACTTAATTTAATTATTGCTGTATTGTGTTTATAATTATGTATGCTTAACAAAAGCTTATTATTTAATTTATAGTATTTGTCATATTTCTATAAAATTGTTTTACACTGACGAATAAAAGGAATTAATTTCTTTTTTAATTTGCTAAACAGATAAGATTAAAACGCAGACCAAGTTTCTCAGATGGAAAAAAAAAATTTTTTTGGACATTCCAGACAACTCTAGTAGAAATTAAATGATTTTTAAAAAAAATAACTGTGTTTTAAAAGTTTTGAAAAAATACTCTGAAGAAAGAATAAATAGACTGACAAAAACATATTTTATAGAATTTTATCTCTGAAGTACCTCTTTGTTTCTGTTCTTGATAGGCAGACAGTTCATGATAAAAAAAATCATGAACCTTTTATATCTTTAATCAATTGACCAGAGAATGTTTAAATACACCTTTGCATCGCTACATGGCTTTAGTTGCATTTTTTTAATATATTTTTTCAAAAAATTTTGTATACCAACAGTTATAAATTTTAACAGCAATAAGGCTATTTTGTGAACCCATGCAGAATTTTCGCTTATTCGTTCGAGTGGTTTTAAAGTTACTTTAAATATTCTGTTTTCGCTGTAAAATCATTCAATTAAGGATGAATGATATATTTCGAAAAAGTGTGATTTTAATCAAAATAGTGTATTTTTAAATCTTTCGCATAGAGAAAAGACTAATTTGCCTAAATACAGGAAAACTGACGAAATCTGCTTATTCGTAACCTCTGTGGGCTGAGGTAGCGTGGTCTTGTAAGTATCGATGAATTTTCAAGAGAGCGTCCTGAGGGATAAGGTAACTTCTTTTTATAAAATTTATCGTAATATTGTATCTGCTCTTCGCAAATTTTGATAGATTTTAAATTTACTATATGCACTGATGCCACGACATATTATCAGAATAGAGATGAAAATATTTTCAAGATACCGGGCCTTTAAAAGTTTTGCCTGATACAGGCGAAAACACACAAATGAGCCCATTATGGTAGACATTGCCATAGGACTCATTGAACAATCGTTAAAGAAATCATCGTGTTTTGGTTGTGCCAGATTCACTGTTACATCTACGCTTCAGTGCAGATATCCTGAACCCTTACATAAAGCGGGAGAGACAATGCTTCATTTCGGATAAGATTAATCAACAGTTTTCCACATTTAAACTGATTTATTTACACAGATAACATTTCTGGTTGGAAATTTCTTTATCCTAATAGATTACTTAGAACAAAATGCATTAACTCTATCGATACGGGACCGTCCCAAACGTCCCTTCAAGCAAAAGGCGGTGGACGTCCGAAAAGTCCCAATATCACTAACAAATTTTCACCCCCTTTCGTTATGTGTAATTGATTTCATACCCGCGACGCGAGCTTTCTTCGTTAGAGTGACTCGCCCAGATGGGTTTGGAGAAAAGGTTTTTTTTTTCTCAGAATTCGGACAGTGCCAGCTGTCATTGTAGTTTTTGAGGGGGGAGGTGAATTTTCCTTATCTCTGAAAGAAGAATTCGGACGTTCCCGTATTTTGAGGTTCATGCATTCGAATGTTCTTGGGAATCAGTCGTATCCCCAGTACATCGATTTAATAGTGACATGAACAAAAAAAAGAGGGAAAATTAATAAAGTTTAATGAACAAAATTCAGCAATAAAGTTATCTTCAGGTTAATTATTTCATGAAAATATGACAAAAAATATATTTTTTAAAAATTCTTTTTTCGCTTATCATTAGTTGTTAGCTTCTTAGTAAAGTTTATTAATAGCTGCTTAAAAGTCAAAACATAATAACAAAATCTCTTTAATGCAAAAGCAGCCGAATAAATTTCAGTCAAAAAGGTCTGTTGAGTTGATAACTCATAGAAATTCATACTCATGAAATAAGATATATTCCTAGATGTGTTCAGAGGACATACTTAAAAAACGGAACAAGAAAAATTATATTCTCCAACGTTCAGAAAATCCTGACTATGCTGATTTTATTTACCAAATTAATTCTTGCAGATACATGGAAAACACTCTAAAGCAGCCATCATTCGTTTCCAGTAAAAAATAGCCGCCCTTTATAGATTCCATATATGGATTTGCACAATATGTATTTAAATAATTCTAATTTCTTATTTCTGATAAAGCGAATTTTAAAAATTATCTAAAATGAAAAGTACTTCATATATTTCTAGGTTCTTTTGAAAAAATGTACAGCTTGTGTTTTCTCGGATGCTTCAATTTTTTCGGGCGAATTTTTTTTTTATCAAGTTTGTTATTTAATATGAAAAATAAACCACTAATCGTTTCGTAGGAATTTGGAATAGCATAAATATCTTCTATTTTTCCTAAAGTCTGCTGAGTTTATGGTCGCAGCAGCATATCAGCTGCTTCTTTATCAAAGTTCGAATCAGTGCCTGAAAGGCGCAAATGAACTCTTGAATTCCAACCCTGGTTGAGACTTTGAGCAAAAAGCAGAACGCAGGTGCACCTCCTACGTCTCGGCTTGTCCATTAGCAGTGCGATTGGAAGTTAAAATAAAATACTCCTCGTATTTTGATGCTTTGAAGAGAGAAAGACATAATAACAGTTTTGTTTTCCACTTATTTATTTATTTAATAAAATAGTTCTAAAGCTTCAAAATCTCTGAAAAGTTCACAAACGATTTTTTTTGGAATTTAATTATCGTTTTAGTGTATAATTAGTATTCGATAAATAAATTTTGTAAACACAGTTTTTGATTTTATGCGAACAGTATTTTCGTAGTTGGAAAGATTTGTATGTAATAATGTTATTGAGTTCTATGTATGAAAGTTGTTTATACGAATTCAATCTATTTTTAAAACATTTCTGTTGTGTTACTATATCGCTAAACCTGAAATGCATTCTTAGCCGAGCTAAGCATAAGAGCATAGCAGGTGGTCATATGCCGCAATTGTTGACCATCTGAAGATTTAAATCCATAGCTTCCATGCTTATTTTATTCTAACTGTATTCTAGGCACAGTTTGGCGGTTTGTCCTTATATTTTGATTAAAGACAGCTCATAACAGGAAACATACGTGAATTTTAGATATTTCAATTTAAGATTATTTGATATCATAAAATGAAATAAAAGGTGGATTATGGAGGAAAGGACGTTGTTGAATTGCACCAATCAAGCTAATTTTAATTTCGAGGCACTCATAGTTAGGTTAAAGGGTGTCTAACAGGTGTTTATGCTCTTTTTTGCTGTTAGAAAAAAGAAAAAGGGAGGACGTTTAAATCCGGTAGAATTTATATGTGCCGGACCTGTACAGACGTCAGAGTTATCTTGGAATCAGGTTTTAAACCGATGATTCTCTGGCCCGAAAAGTGAACTCTGTCAGTAGAGCAGCACGGTTTTGATCATCTGTTGAATTCTTGCACACCTGAGATATCGATGAATATCAAGCCCACTAATGTAAATTTCCTGATCCAATTAAATTACGCAGCGTAATAAGATCCCTAATTTGAGTAGAGTCTTAGAAGCAGATCGTTTAATGGAGCTTAAAATGGTCGTTATACTACGTTTGTCATTATATTTTGGCTTAGTAAGTGGAGAAACTGATTTTCTGCTGAATCGATACACTATTAACTTACACCAACGTATACATGGATTTTAAAATATTAAATACTTGACATATAGTTTCTCTAGAGAAATTTAAGATCATATATCAGAAGATTACTATGCGGGCGATCGTGATTTATGGAGAAAGTGTGTTTTCAAGAATAGTGTTTCAGTAATTAATAACGGATAACACGTTCTTGAGTTAGAAAACAGTGAATGTATGCTCCCTTTACAATTATTTTCCTTAACACTCTTTCTCCTCAACCGACCGTACCCAGCCCTGCCATTTCTATACTAGTGGGCGGAATTCGACCGGTTGCTGTGCCAAAAAGGGGGAGCAGGCAGTTGGATGAGTTGTCATTAAATGCATGTGTACAATATGTCTTTATAAAGAAGGGAGGAAGCATAGTGCCCTTTCTAATAGTGGACCAGTATCTAATTTCTAAATATTTACATATAAGTGTATACTTCTAAATGAAATATGCTCTAAATGAAGTGAAGATTTTTTTATTTATGCATGGGCAGTTTTGCCTAATTGATAGGTCCCGGTCGGAGTGTTCCAGGCTCCCGATTCCATTAAAGGATTCCCGTGTATATGGCCTGGTTTACGTCAAATCTGAAGCCTTTGATCAAACGCTCGTCTATTGGCATGGTACTGTAGTTTGGAGAGAGAGAGATGCCTGTTTAGATGCCGTCCTCGTCATTTGACTCGATGGTTCCAAATTAAGAGAGCCTTCCCAAAATAGCCCTCATGTTCCTTCAAGCTCGCTCATTAATAAAATTAAATTCTTATTTATGTTGTTTGAATCAATAAATGCAATGTTAAAAAATTTCGACATTTAATTTTTTATACAATTTTCCGGTGCGATTAGTTATATTTAGTAAAAGAATTTTATTGCATTACCATTTAAAAAAAAATTCTCCGATTTTCTTACTTTAACTGAGAGAGTTTTAAAGGTTTGAATTTCATTATTTTAGGAATTTTATTCAAAACAAAGGTTTCTCATGGAAGCGTTTTAGGTTGTTCATCGAATTTAAATTATGTTTAAATATTTAACCAGATTTCTCAGATTCATTTTGATAATGTTGCCTCAGAAGAGAGAGAGCGTTTTGAAAAAACTCGGAATATCTACTTATTTCCGTATAATGAATTTTTTACGTGTAAAATTTTACGTAAAAATTTTTCAAATAAATTCAGGCAAAGGTCGGAGTTTAATCATGCACGTGCCATGAGTAATGGCTCATGGCATGAATTCCCAGCTACAAACAGCACACACTTCACATAATATTTGTCACAATTCCATTAGAATTGTTTACTTAAGGGTGGCATAGTGCAGACAACACAGGAATAAAAACACAAATTTAGAACGATAGCATGATTAAAAGATACTTCCATTGGTTAACAGATGACATCACCAAAAAAGCCGGGAAAGACACGCATGCACATAAACAACACAGCTGGCGATGATGCCACAGACTGAATGAATTTTGAGCACAAAACGTTAAAATAGCATAGAATATCTAAAGAGACAAAAAGGTAAGAATATCTAAAAAGACAAAGAATAATAGAAGCAATTTAATTGGTGTGCGCAAGTGCAGCAACATCCAGGAAAAAATTGCCAAGTATGAAATAAATACAAATATTAACAAAAGGGGAATAAAAAAGTGGAAGGGTAAAAAATAATAGTAGACAACGACAAGAAGTAAGAATCTGGTGAATGACTTCATCAGAGGCTAGACATTCATGCAGATTCAAAAATGGAATAGGTTTTCTGTAGAGGAAAAAGACTTTAAGGTCTGAATTTAATATCCTCTCTTGGCCTGAACCTAAACCGGAATGTATTGGAAAGAAAAACATTTATCCACAAATTATTTAATATAGCAAAGGTATTTATATAAGCATATTGTATGTGTGGAAGCAATCGAATAAAGGATATCATTTGTTATTTAAGGAAATGTTTTAGCATTAATAATAAAATTAATAGCTTTTCTAATTTTTCTGATTTTTACTTTCTTCTCTTTATTTTCTTGGTTCTTCTTTGTTAGTCGAATTTTCAGCAATATGAAAATATATTATATATTCATTAATATACATTCGTATATTATTGGATTTAATTACCATTAGCCACACAATTTTAGCTGCAAAATTTAAATATAAAATAATATATTAAGTAAAATTAATCATCTGATAACTTTTATTACTATGCTGCAGTTTATATATTAAATATTTGCTTGTATCAAAAGCGGAAGGTAAATCAGATGATTATTAAATGCTTTTCAGTAAAATGTACGATTTCATCCGAATTCGAGCTCATACGAATCAGAGACATTAAAAGTTTATCGTCTGCTGATTTCTATAATACATCGTAACGATAAATTCAATGGTTTATAATCTGCTAATTTACAGATTATTAAAATATTTTAAAGCAGAGAAATACATGGTTATTTTAACGTGGATCGAAAGAACGGGAAAACGTCTTATATTAAATAACATAGTTTTAAAATCAATAATTAATTATATTGTTTTCTAAATTTAAACGATGTGAAACTATTCGAATTAATTCTATTCATTAAAATTAAATTTATTTTTGATCAAATATAATTGTTCATTATGTGATTAACTGTAATATACGTATCACCTTCAAAGATGGATTATCTATTATTTATAATTTTTTTTATCAATTTTTACTTCAAACCTGATATGCATCGAGAAAAAAAATTGCTCCGAAATGAAAATTTTAAAATAATGATTTTTGGAAGACCAAATTTAAATCCAAAAGCAATGATCTAGAAAGTAAGGTTTTAAATCTCTTACCTGTCTTACAATACCAAATGATAGATGTTAAAATTTTAAAAGAAAAAAATGCAATCTTTAACTGCATCGTTTTACAGCGAAAATAGTAAATTTAATGTTCGAATAAGCTGAACTTTTGAACGAGCCTGTAAAATAGCCTTCTTCACAGATTACTGTTAAAATTTAAGTCTTGCTTTTCGAAAAGTTTTAAGCATCAAATTTTAAAAAAAAAATGTATGCTAAAATTTATTTTAAAATCAAAAGTAACGTACATAAAGTGATAAATACTTTTTGTTATTACAGCGACTTATTTTAAATTCTTCAGTAACTATATTATTTAACTATTAATTAACTATATTATTGAAACTATATTTGGATAGTAGTCAAATTATAGATTTTTGTATCTGGAATAGTGTTTGTAAATAATATTGTAAAAATTTTGCTATGGTGATCCGCATCTTATGTAACATATTCTGTGTTGAGGACATGATTACAGGACCACTCGTAATATAGGACAGAAAATTGTGGAGTAGTGAGTTACACTATTTAGAAAAAAGATAGAAAAAAAATAGTTCTTTAGGTTTCCTGTCAGATGGTGGATGTAGGTTGTTGGCTCTGTATACTTGCGACTTCCAGAGTGGCACTTTTTCAATTTTTAGTGAACGCGTTCTCGTATTCTTGATTCATGATAGAGAGTCTATGATGGTTTGATGCTTGATCTTGATTGAGTCTTTATAGAGTGCTTTTTTTGCTGGACAGATTTTTCTTTTTTTCTTCTGCATTAAAATTGAAAATTATTCTTAACATTAGACTATAAAAGAGATAAATACACAACAGATGTTTCTTCAGATTTCTGATTAAAAAATTTATAATTAATACAATATTAAAAATTAGAGATTGTTTTTTTTTACTTTGCATAAATCTTTTACTAAGGAAAATATCAAAATTCAGCAGTTTAAATTATAATAATATCTATTAATAAGCTAACTAGTACAAACTCGATTAACATGTTTGCAGCCATGTTTGACGCCTGAGATTCAAACCATCTCTATCATCTATCTAATTAGATTACCCCTTTTTTGCTATCTCTGAGCGACAGTTAAAGGGGATTATCTAATTAGATTTTAGGTATGAATCATATTTGGTTCATACGCCGATCAACATGTTAAAATGCTTCTCTCCGATTTTAAAATCTTCAGGGAGGATCATTTTACACTTACAGCGTATTCATCATACTAATACATACAAAATGTTGGTGATCTTTATTCTGACATATTGCATAAATTATTACCAGTATTTTTATTTCAATTTTAGTATATAAATTAAATTATGTGTCAAAAACGTTTGGAAAGCATCTTCTACGATAGAACCTTTAAAAAACACTGCTTTGAAATTCAAAAACGGCGTTATTTAAGAAAAAAAAACTTTGTTTGTTAGCTTTTATTTCGAGAGTAACCCAAAATTTCAATTCTGGGTTTGAAAAACGATTACAGCGGTGATATTCTGGTAGTACAGAAACTCATTTCTGATTGTCTTTAGATTTAAAAATGAAAGCAATGATGTGTGAGCTGAATTAATATTCGCGAAAATGCGTTGCATAATTCAGTAAAACCTATTGACTGTTTGAAGATTCAGCAGATAATTAAAGATTCTTCAAGGTTAGAAAGAGAGAGGTTTAAATAATTGTTATAGAACTTTTATTAACCATAACTAAAATGAAAGAAAACGTTTTAACAAAATACCTTTCCTATAGAAAAATAAATGCATAAATACGAAGCAACTGCTGTGAAAATTTAAATCTCATATCACAATGGAAAATTCTACTTTATTATATATTACATTTTAGAATTTTTTAAGCCTAGTATTTAGAAAGATCTATATAAATACAATGCAGAACAACTCTCACAAATTAAAAATAAAAACCCCTTTTCACAATTTTTCAGATAAATTACAGCATATTCAAAGAATTTTTCTGTAAAATAAGTTTTATTACAAAAATTTTAAAGGTATATTTCAAAAACTTAGGAATTATCTTTACAAGAAATAAAATTATTTCTCTAAAATTGTTCAAATATTTATATCTGCTGATATATCTTATCTTGAAAATTGAATAATTTTTATTTGGTATTGTAGATAAGAAAAAGACATTGAAATTATCTTCAAACATTGTTTAGGGTTATTGCATAGTAATTACTAATGGACTATCGGTGCGTTGGTTTCACAAGGTTCTAACTGCATGCAAGACAGTTTTGAGAAAAACAAGTTTAAAGTTTTCAACTCTATTACAACTTTTTTATTTAATATCTAATTTACTTAATCTTTCAATAATTACATTAAAAACCATTCTTTCAGAGATTCCATAGTTTATTTGAAAAAAATCTTTTATTCCTCTTTTTTTTAACATAGCAAAATGCAGTTAGAACCTTGTTTGAAACAGGAATAGCTTTCGCCGAAGATACATAGTTGTAACTGCTCATAGAACTTATCATTCATAGAATAAAGTAACACGTTTATTCTATGAATGATAATGAAGATAATTCTATAAATGATAACGCTATTAACTTCCTGGACACATGAATATCCTGTTAAGAAGTACTTAATTGTAATTTAATTTATCTGATGAATTTCTTTCAAAAAATAGAGAACTGAATTTAAATTGATCGAACTTTAATTTTGGGAAACTCTGAAATCCGCCCATGTTTAATCAACTCTGTTCTGTCATTTTCATCAGCTAGTATGTTCAGTATTTTGTGAAAAGTACTAGAAACGTCATTATCAGCACGGCCAGATAAATTTCAACTCCACAAGGTACATTACAGAACTTGTTTAGTTGGAGTCAAGCTGTAGACATTTAATTTTCTCAGGTAAATAAACAACTATGTAATATTAGCATTTTGTAAGTCAAATAGAATTACAGACAAATCTTTTCTTTCCTCGTGTGTTTTTCTTTTCCTTTTAGACTGATATTTAATGTCATCCGTCAGAGTTTACGTTTGTTGTATAGTTACCAAATGTATAACCAAAATGTATAGTTACCGTTTGCAATGATAGAACCATGGCACACTGTTAGTTCGTTTATTTACCACGAAAATGCAAGCATAGTCAGTTCCCTGAATAGATCTAACTTAGTACAATACTATAAACTGATAATCTAAAAAAATCAGTTAGAACCTCTTTAAACCAACGAAGCGTAATATTAATAAGAAATATATCATGACATGAAGGCAGTTTACTTGCCCTCCGATGATCGCTGTGTCGAATGTTATTTGGAACTAATGATATATATATATCTTTGAGCCTTTTCCTTTCTGTTATTAGTAGTCTTTACTTTACTTGACTTAGATATTTCATTGAGTGGCAATGCACGTGCATTTCTACTCAGTCTCAGAGTTGATATGAAACCTTAATGAGAAAAGCCTTAAACAGTTCTAAACAACGGTATAGATTTGGCCAGGGGGCTAGATCAAGTTTAAGATTAGCAGTAGCTGATCAGTGCAAGTAGGTACAGTGACTCACTTCGAAAAATAAGAAGGATAATGAGTTGCATTTGATTGAGATAAAGTTATGGAGGCTTTACCCGAGAGAACACGCTACCCCTTAGAGAACGCTAAGACGCGCGGGGGTCATAGAATGACACCAAACTGAAATTGAATCCTGCGCTGTTGAAAAAATTATATTTTTAGGTGTAAAATGACGCTTTTGACTTTTAGACATTAAGAATACAGTGCTTAACACAAATAAAATCTACTCCATTATTATCCACTATTAAAGCACGGATTTCTAGAGGATCCGCTTTTCGTGCATCGCTTTCGCGTTAAAAGTCTGGTGCGCATTTCTCGATAAATATATTGGTTCACTCTACAATTATCTGTATCTTTTTATCGTTGATGAATAACTCCCAACTTTTCACAGGGTTTGCCACATCTTTCACTGTCCCTTTTGTTCCTGGTAAGCGAGACGCAATATTATGACAACGATTACGAATATTCTGCCTAAATTTTGTTTTCCTCCTCTGGACGTCATCTTTTGGTGACAACCATAATAAGTTATTAACATCTTCATTTCTAGAATCTCCGTTCTCTTTCGATTCCGTATCATGTTCGCTGAATCTTTCAAGATCTGAAAAATTCTCTTCTAAAACATCTCCAGTTCCATTTTCAAAAACTATATCTACATCAGTTTCAACCTCAGGGAGAACTTTATGTAAACGCTCCATTCTTTTTTCGTATTGAGACGGCAATATAAGAAACAGGTAAGTACTTTAATTTGGCAAGAAAAAGAACGAGCTGACCATATCAGCCACGTGATATAACTGATCTGTGGAACAAACGAAAAGACGCAAGGGGTCATTAAATAACCCCAGTAACTGACCAAACGTATATTAGAGGACGAAACATTCCTGAAATACCTTCTAAAACTCAAAAAATGCAGAGGGGGTGACTAACTCAGCTACAGATAAGAAAGACATAAACAGGTGGCTAGTTTCCTGGAAATCGGAGTTTTACGAGGGCTTGGAGTCAAAAAATGACCCCCGTTCGTCCTCTCTGGTTAAAAAGGAGTGACCAATGTATTGTTGCGTATGGCTAAGGGTGTTTGCTGAGGGTATGAGTGAATCACCCTTGTTCACTGATTGCATGATTTTGGAGTCTATAATTTGGATGATGAATTTTATTGAAAACTTTTGAACATTATCGTCGATATTTTCTATCTTTACAGTTTGGTGGATGCCATCGTTGCATACATACCACGTTCCGTTTGTGATGATTCTAAGGTTTCCTCTTTGTTTTAGGTTGTTGAAAATTTAAAAAAAACCTCCTTAACACTTTATATCTTAATTTAATTTACCATCACTATTTTGTTGCAGAATATTCCCAGGGAGAGGAAAACAATTTTAATTAATAAAAAAGTCTTCTTTAGCAATTAATATAATTTCCGCCTTGAGAATCCATCTAGTTCCTGTTGTCTAGAATATATCCTTCATGCTCTTGTGAATACCTTTGGGAAAAACGGTCTAATTTTTATTCCAGTAACATTAATGAATTAAAGAAAACGTGCATGTGACCGCATCATTTCAAGTATTGTTTAAAATTTAATTGTTAAAGAATTTTTTTATCGGGATTAGATTTTCTTCCATTTTGCATTCTCATGCAATAACGTAAGTTACACTGATATTTGTAAGTAACGAAATTTTTACTTACAATAAGAGGAAACCTCAAATGTCTAAAATGATTCAAAGAAATTAAAGAAAACAGTTGTAAATTATTCTTGAAAGGAAGATTATAATTTTTAAAGAGGAAACAGAAACACCAGTCCATGACTGATAGGGTAATATGAAAAAATTCTTTCTAGACTAGAGATAAATATTATAGTATTTCCTTAAATTAAATCAAACGGAAATGTGACATACTACAGTAATCTAATATTCACTACTAATTCAATTCACAAAGAATCAATATATTCTCTCGACACTAGATTAATTGTTACAATGTAATCATTGCACACATTACCATTATTCGTCCCTTGATGGAATGCATTTCGAGTGTTTAATATTTGAGTATCTAAGCATTTGCCTGTGTAATTTAATAATTCGCCGATGCAGTATACCATTATGGATAGCCCTTTTAATCGGTCCATTAGCTGTCCCTCGAAAGATCTCCGCCGGCACATGTAGTAACAATGAAGCTTTTAAGCAGCATTAAGCGATAAGCGATACAAATCGATAGCTAGTCCTTGCGAATAAGATATTTTGACCTGTTTTGCTATTTTACTGGGTCGAGATGTTTGTCGATAAAGACATTTGATGTAATTTATCAATTAAGTTTCTCTCAAGTAGCGGTTTTTTAAAGATGAGGCACAATGTCACGACTGAAAATATGTTTTTACGTTTCTAGAATAATGTCAGAGCTACATCAACAAATCCATACAGAAAAAAATATTTTTCGCTTTCCTCAACATTTTTCGCATGCATTTGAGCATGCGAAAAATTTTGTGAAATCAATGTGAATGTAGATATAATGTCACAATCAAGTCAATCACAGACATTAGAGTAATTATCACAGAATCATTGGAAGACTATACTGGATGTCATCCACTCATTCCTACGTACATTCGATTGTAAATATTTTTTCTACTAAAAAACTCTGCCAAAAAAGAATGGTTTTAGATAAGTTTGCAACTTCACCACAGTTGTCTGCTGCACAGTGTGTACGTAAGAGTGGAGAGGGGTGAGTACAGCTGATAAACATTAAGTGGAAACTGTAAAGTTAAGTCATTAAAAGACATAATGCCTCGATACGAAAGTGACCGTTAATCCATTTGCATCTTAAGTATTCTACAGGCTTTTAATTTACTCAATACAATATTTTCCCAAAACGGAAGGGGGTCTTATAATTAAACGGTACAGAAGACTGCACTGTTAATTCGCATCATTCAGTATTACGATAATATTAAAGCAATAATTATTTTAAATACTAACACACAATAAGTAGTTTTTTCCTTTGAAATTGCGTATATATACTTTTGCGGACTCTGTTTATAGAGAGAATGGACTTTTTAATCACCGTAATTTTTTTTCACTCTCTAACCTTTGAAAAAAATATACTTGGCCTTTCTTTCTATTAGTACCTTTCGAGCGAAACATTTGCAAAGGCTGAAAAAAGTCTTGATTTTATTCTAGTTTCCTTATCTTTATTTTATTGGTAAAAGGTCTGTTGAGACAAAATGGTACCAAAACACGGCCCTCGTTACTTATTTTCCGCGCGACCGTCAAAAATACAAAATGCATAGTACAACCCAGACGAGCATGAATAATTCTGATAAATATTTCGATGAAATTACTTGAAGCTGTACCTCTGAGATTTAGGGTAACGACAGTGTAGACTAACTACACTGTCGTTACTCTGAATCTCACCTGTAAAGAAATCGGGCCTGTAAAGAAAATAATCCAAAATCACAATGTCATTTGCAATAACTGTGCTTCTAAATTCGCATAAACTCTAATTTTGACCTTTTAGAAAAAAATTAAATTTTATAAAGATACATTTACTGATTTAATTAAGTAATAAGTACAGCATGAAAAAATTTCATTGTTTTCATAAAAACCTATTTATGATTTTTTAAGTGTTATACTGCTAAATTTACTCGAAATGACATTAAAAGGATTACTAAGCAGAGAAATTTCTCGACACCACTTACGGATTAAATTTTTCCCGTTCATTTCCACTTTTAAAGGATAATCATTTATGGAATTACCATCCAAATTTCACTTAAAAGTTTAATTTGTGAAGCCTTCATAATTTCGGAGCGTATTTTTGTTATAATTCGTGTCTGATGATTGACATATATATGTGAAAATAGTACTGAGACGAATTTGGAACAGGGTGAATAAAAAATGTGAACTGTTAATTGGAGTATGCACACCGATAATAAAGAAAATAAATTATGCATAACTAATTTTAACAACAAAACTATTTTAATGCTTAAACTTTTGTTAGAAACAATAACAACTTCTCATGCCATAATGAAATAAACTAAGGCATTTTGTGGCATGTTATGATACCTTCAGTGCAATAAGCGCTTTCTTAAAAGCTTAAATTTCATGTGCAAATATATTTTTTGCATGAATATTTCATATGTTGAGCAAAAATGGAATTATTATTTGTTTTGTTGAGAAATGAGTAATATTTATGTTTTTCATATTTGTCAAGCTTATTGAATGAAACTGAACAGTTGTGATAAAGGTTCAACTTCTTAACTTAATTGCAAAGCCAGTCAGTCATTTAGAAACCTTGGAGATTCAAATCGGTTAAAAATGATTAGAGAGCAATAGATAACACAGATATTAACACTGCTTCATAAATATTATTGAAAAACAGGCGAATATATTTTCTAAAACGTGAAAAAAATAAGAAGCGCCTTATCAATGATGTGTTAGCGAGGCGCCTTAGGAGTGATGTTTAACATAACCAGTAATTAAAAATAAAGGTATTGGAAAGAAGAAAGGTGAAAATGAATAAAAGAAAAGATAAAACTTATGAATCATTGCAGCTGAACCGACTGCTTTAGGGAACACTATTTCGGTATTGAAGAACACTTTTGGAGTTCCGGAAACTGTAGAAAAGGCAAAGGGGATAATAAATCCTAAAAATATCGATTAATGAATGAATTCACTTAAACACAAAAGCGAAGGTATTGATGAAGGCAAACAATTTTTCAAGCAATCAGTCAGTAGTTGTTTGTCTTACAATTGCTAGTGCATTTCAAAGCGGAAGTTTTCCTACAAAAAAGAAATAACTGACTAGAAAGAGATGGCAATCAGCGGATACTACCTGAGTTACCATATGGATGAATTGACCCGCGATGAATTCTTTTCGTATTGAAATAAAGGTCAATAAGGTGTTGGATGAATTTAATAGAATTCGTAAATGCATCACATAAAAGAAAATCTTTGTCACTAATTTGTACTTTTTTTAAATCCCATCCATTTTTTCTTCGTGAGAAAGAAATTTATTCGCGTAAAAATACTTAACGCAGATGACTAGAACTCATGCTGCTATCTTTAGTCTTCATAAAATATTATCGCTTAACAAGCAACAAAGAGCTCTATTTTTCGCAACCAATAACGAATATTTCTGAATTTATTTAACATCTGATATAAACATGAAACTGTATGTTCCTACTAGATGTAAAAAACAATTAAGAAATATTCGTTATTGGTTGCGAAAAATTGCGGTTTGGGAAGGTTTAATTTCATTGCTACTAGTGTTTCTCCCGTACTTTACTTTATTACCAAAATTATAAAGGCTCTATTATATTTAAAGATTAAGATAAAAAATTTATTAATAAATCATAGGGCAAATATTATATATTTATCGTCTACATGCTAGGAAATATTTAAAAAAAACAATTTTGTTTGCTTGTAATAAGATCTCCATTTTAAACAGTTATCTTGCGTAATACAATCATTTATAATTGTTCTCTACACAATAAATAGGTGTCCTCATGTTCGAAGAGGGTAAAGATAACATCAAAGATAGGTTCTTCTTCTTATACGATCTGCAGAACTCTCATTTTGTGACGGATTGCATTCTGTTTTCACATGCGCTTTTAGTGGTTGTGGCACAACTTTAGGTTTCTATGGGAAGGCTAAACTGCAGGCAGTAAAGTTGTTCAATCAAAGGGAATACCTGCAGAATATCTCCGAGAAGTTCGGTAACCCAAATTTAATTTCTATTATAAAGACATAGAACGTTTTGGAGAAAGAGATGCATCATCGCAATTAACAAGAGGGTAGACATTTGAGTACGATCAAATATGACTGTTGAATTAACTAATAGACAAAGTCAGCGCTGCATTCCTCCTCTTCAAGTTTCCTGCAACAGCAGAAGCTACATACCAACATTTCCATTGCGCATTCCACCTATTGCTAACACAACAAGGACATTGTTTGAACCCATCGGTTTGGGAATGGAAATTCCTAAAAAAACATTGAAGCCAATATTCACTGGTAAAAACCAAGTTCTGACTAAAATACTGTTTCTGATTATTTGTGCATGCAATAAATGTTGTAGAAAAATATTCAAGTGTTTAAAAGCTAGCTAACCTATGTTGCAATAGTATGTATAAGAAATGCCTAGGCAAAAGCTGTACTAATATCGAAGCAATAGACATTGCCAAAGAAAATGGACTTACTGCCATTCTAAAGTTAAGCCAGATAATTACATTATTCTGCTTTAACTAGGCAGATATAATTTTAATGACTACAGTATTTTTAAATGAAATAATTTGTATTAAAATGTAGCTTAACTATTTTTCACTTGTAAATTTCTTAATTTATGATGAATCGAAATGTTTATATTGAAGAATGTTTTGTATTGTTTGGTGTTTAATAAAGCTTGAGTTTTAAATTACTTCTTTTAATTTCTCTTCCAAAATGAAATGCATAGAAATAAAAAAGGCTAATCAGGAACAGAACTGGTTTAAACAAACCTAAATCATCACGGCATTTAAAATGTTTAATTAAATAATATTATTTTACATATTTCAAAATTTTAAGAGTATAATAAAACATTTATTTGATCAACTTTAATTAAAAAATTAGCCTAAAAAATATTATGCTGATATTTATAAATCTTTATAAAATATTTTATTACAGTAAAACAATAACAGATACAAGCTTAAATCTAATTTAAAAATTTATAGCAAAATC
>BGPR01021100.1:0-26946 GCA_013235015.1 Araneus ventricosus | reverse complement strand
GATTTTGCTATAAATTTTTAAATTAGATTTAAGCTTGTATCTGTTATTGTTTTACTGTAATAAAATATTTTATAAAGATTTATAAATATCAGCATAATATTTTTTAGGCTAATTTTTTAATTAAAGTTGATCAAATAAATGTTTTATTATACTCTTAAAATTTTGAAATATGTAAAATAATATTATTTAATTAAACATTTTAAATGCCGTGATGATTTAGGTTTGTTTAAACCAGTTCTGTTCCTGATTAGCCTTTTTTATTTCTATGCATTTCATTTTGGAAGAGAAATTAAAAGAAGTAATTTAAAACTCAAGCTTTATTAAACACCAAACAATACAAAACATTCTTCAATATAAACATTTCGATTCATCATAAATTAAGAAATTTACAAGTGAAAAATAGTTAAGCTACATTTTAATACAAATTATTTCATTTAAAAATACTGTAGTCATTAAAATTATATCTGCCTAGTTAAAGCAGAATAATGTAATTATCTGGCTTAACTTTAGAATGGCAGTAAGTCCATTTTCTTTGGCAATGTCTATTGCTTCGATATTAGTACAGCTTTTGCCTAGGCATTTCTTATACATACTATTGCAACATAGGTTAGCTAGCTTTTAAACACTTGAATATTTTTCTACAACATTTATTGCATGCACAAATAATCAGAAACAGTATTTTAGTCAGAACTTGGTTTTTACCAGTGAATATTGGCTTCAATGTTTTTTTAGGAATTTCCATTCCCAAACCGATGGGTTCAAACAATGTCCTTGTTGTGTTAGCAATAGGTGGAATGCGCAATGGAAATGTTGGTATGTAGCTTCTGCTGTTGCAGGAAACTTGAAGAGGAGGAATGCAGCGCTGACTTTGTCTATTAGTTAATTCAACAGTCATATTTGATCGTACTCAAATGTCTACCCTCTTGTTAATTGCGATGATGCATCTCTTTCTCCAAAACGTTCTATGTCTTTATAATAGAAATTAAATTTGGGTTACCGAACTTCTCGGAGATATTCTGCAGGTATTCCCTTTGATTGAACAACTTTACTGCCTGCAGTTTAGCCTTCCCATAGAAACCTAAAGTTGTGCCACAACCACTAAAAGCGCATGTGAAAACAGAATGCAATCCGTCACAAAATGAGAGTTCTGCAGATCGTATAAGAAGAAGAACCTATCTTTGATGTTATCTTTACCCTCTTCGAACATGAGGACACCTATTTATTGTGTAGAGAACAATTATAAATGATTGTATTACGCAAGATAACTGTTTAAAATGGAGATCTTATTACAAGCAAACAAAATTGTTTTTTTTAAATATTTCCTAGCATGTAGACGATAAATATATAATATTTGCCCTATGATTTATTAATAAATTTTTTATCTTAATCTTTAAATATAATAGAGCCTTTATAATTTTGGTAATAAAGTAAAGTACGGGAGAAACACTAGTAGCAATGAAATTAAACCTTCCCAAACCGCAATTTTTCGCAACCAATAACGAATATTTCTTAATTGTTTTTTACATCTAGTAGGAACATACAGTTTCATGTTTATATCAGATGTTAAATAAATTCAGAAATATTCGTTATTGGTTGCGAAAAATAGAGCTCTTTGTTGCTTGTTAAGCGATAATATTTTATGAAGACTAAAGATAGCAGCATGAGTTCTAGTCATCTGCGTTAAGTATTTTTACGCGAATAAATTTCTTTCTCACGAAGAAAAAATGGATGGGATTTAAAAAAAGTACAAATTAGTGACAAAGATTTTCTTTTATGTGATGCATTTACGAATTCTATTAAATTCATCCAACACCTTATTGACCTTTATTTCAATACGAAAAGAATTCATCGCGGGTCAATTCATCCATATGGTAACTCAGGTAGTATCCGCTGATTGCCATCTCTTTCTAGTCAGTTATTTCTTTTTTGTAGGAAAACTTCCGCTTTGAAATGCACTAGCAATTGTAAGACAAACAACTACTGACTGATTGCTTGAAAAATTGTTTGCCTTCATCAATACCTTCGCTTTTGTGTTTAAGTGAATTCATTCATTAATCGATATTTTTAGGATTTATTATCCCCTTTGCCTTTTCTACAGTTTCCGGAACTCCAAAAGTGTTCTTCAATACCGAAATAGTGTTCCCTAAAGCAGTCGGTTCAGCTGCAATGATTCATAAGTTTTATCTTTTCTTTTATTCATTTTCACCTTTCTTCTTTCCAATACCTTTATTTTTAATTACTGGTTATGTTAAACATCACTCCTAAGGCGCCTCGCTAACACATCATTGATAAGGCGCTTCTTATTTTTTTCACGTTTTAGAAAATATATTCGCCTGTTTTTCAATAATATTTATGAAGCAGTGTTAATATCTGTGTTATCTATTGCTCTCTAATCATTTTTAACCGATTTGAATCTCCAAGGTTTCTAAATGACTGACTGGCTTTGCAATTAAGTTAAGAAGTTGAACCTTTATCACAACTGTTCAGTTTCATTCAATAAGCTTGACAAATATGAAAAACATAAATATTACTCATTTCTCAACAAAACAAATAATAATTCCATTTTTGCTCAACATATGAAATATTCATGCAAAAAATATATTTGCACATGAAATTTAAGCTTTTAAGAAAGCGCTTATTGCACTGAAGGTATCATAACATGCCACAAAATGCCTTAGTTTATTTCATTATGGCATGAGAAGTTGTTATTGTTTCTAACAAAAGTTTAAGCATTAAAATAGTTTTGTTGTTAAAATTAGTTATGCATAATTTATTTTCTTTATTATCGGTGTGCATACTCCAATTAACAGTTCACATTTTTTATTCACCCTGTTCCAAATTCGTCTCAGTACTATTTTCACATATATATGTCAATCATCAGACACGAATTATAACAAAAATACGCTCCGAAATTATGAAGGCTTCACAAATTAAACTTTTAAGTGAAATTTGGATGGTAATTCCATAAATGATTATCCTTTAAAAGTGGAAATGAACGGGAAAAATTTAATCCGTAAGTGGTGTCGAGAAATTTCTCTGCTTAGTAATCCTTTTAATGTCATTTCGAGTAAATTTAGCAGTATAACACTTAAAAAATCATAAATAGGTTTTTATGAAAACAATGAAATTTTTTCATGCTGTACTTATTACTTAATTAAATCAGTAAATGTATCTTTATAAAATTTAATTTTTTTCTAAAAGGTCAAAATTAGAGTTTATGCGAATTTAGAAGCACAGTTATTGCAAATGACATTGTGATTTTGGATTATTTTCTTTACAGGCCCGATTTCTTTACAGGTGAGATTCAGAGTAACGACAGTGTAGTTAGTCTACACTGTCGTTACCCTAAATCTCAGAGGTACAGCTTCAAGTAATTTCATCGAAATATTTATCAGAATTATTCATGCTCGTCTGGGTTGTACTATGCATTTTGTATTTTTGACGGTCGCGCGGAAAATAAGTAACGAGGGCCGTGTTTTGGTACCATTTTGTCTCAACAGACCTTTTACCAATAAAATAAAGATAAGGAAACTAGAATAAAATCAAGACTTTTTTCAGCCTTTGCAAATGTTTCGCTCGAAAGGTACTAATAGAAAGAAAGGCCAAGTATATTTTTTTCAAAGGTTAGAGAGTGAAAAAAAATTACGGTGATTAAAAAGTCCATTCTCTCTATAAACAGAGTCCGCAAAAGTATATATACGCAATTTCAAAGGAAAAAACTACTTATTGTGTGTTAGTATTTAAAATAATTATTGCTTTAATATTATCGTAATACTGAATGATGCGAATTAACAGTGCAGTCTTCTGTACCGTTTAATTATAAGACCCCCTTCCGTTTTGGGAAAATATTGTATTGAGTAAATTAAAAGCCTGTAGAATACTTAAGATGCAAATGGATTAACGGTCACTTTCGTATCGAGGCATTATGTCTTTTAATGACTTAACTTTACAGTTTCCACTTAATGTTTATCAGCTGTACTCACCCCTCTCCACTCTTACGTACACACTGTGCAGCAGACAACTGTGGTGAAGTTGCAAACTTATCTAAAACCATTCTTTTTTGGCAGAGTTTTTTAGTAGAAAAAATATTTACAATCGAATGTACGTAGGAATGAGTGGATGACATCCAGTATAGTCTTCCAATGATTCTGTGATAATTACTCTAATGTCTGTGATTGACTTGATTGTGACATTATATCTACATTCACATTGATTTCACAAAATTTTTCGCATGCTCAAATGCATGCGAAAAATGTTGAGGAAAGCGAAAAATATTTTTTTCTGTATGGATTTGTTGATGTAGCTCTGACATTATTCTAGAAACGTAAAAACATATTTTCAGTCGTGACATTGTGCCTCATCTTTAAAAACCCGCTACTTGAGAGAAACTTAATTGATAAATTACATCAAATGTCTTTATCGACAAACATCTCGACCCAGTAAAATAGCAAAACAGGTCAAAATATCTTATTCGCAAGGACTAGCTATCGATTTGTATCGCTTATCGCTTAATGCTGCTTAAAAGCTTCATTGTTACTACATGTGCCGGCGGAGATCTTTCGAGGGACAGCTAATGGACCGATTAAAAGGGCTATCCATAATGGTATACTGCATCGGCGAATTATTAAATTACACAGGCAAATGCTTAGATACTCAAATATTAAACACTCGAAATGCATTCCATCAAGGGACGAATAATGGTAATGTGTGCAATGATTACATTGTAACAATTAATCTAGTGTCGAGAGAATATATTGATTCTTTGTGAATTGAATTAGTAGTGAATATTAGATTACTGTAGTATGTCACATTTCCGTTTGATTTAATTTAAGGAAATACTATAATATTTATCTCTAGTCTAGAAAGAATTTTTTCATATTACCCTATCAGTCATGGACTGGTGTTTCTGTTTCCTCTTTAAAAATTATAATCTTCCTTTCAAGAATAATTTACAACTGTTTTCTTTAATTTCTTTGAATCATTTTAGACATTTGAGGTTTCCTCTTATTGTAAGTAAAAATTTCGTTACTTACAAATATCAGTGTAACTTACGTTATTGCATGAGAATGCAAAATGGAAGAAAATCTAATCCCGATAAAAAAATTCTTTAACAATTAAATTTTAAACAATACTTGAAATGATGCGGTCACATGCACGTTTTCTTTAATTCATTAATGTTACTGGAATAAAAATTAGACCGTTTTTCCCAAAGGTATTCACAAGAGCATGAAGGATATATTCTAGACAACAGGAACTAGATGGATTCTCAAGGCGGAAATTATATTAATTGCTAAAGAAGACTTTTTTATTAATTAAAATTGTTTTCCTCTCCCTGGGAATATTCTGCAACAAAATAGTGATGGTAAATTAAATTAAGATATAAAGTGTTAAGGAGGTTTTTTTTAAATTTTCAACAACCTAAAACAAAGAGGAAACCTTAGAATCATCACAAACGGAACGTGGTATGTATGCAACGATGGCATCCACCAAACTGTAAAGATAGAAAATATCGACGATAATGTTCAAAAGTTTTCAATAAAATTCATCATCCAAATTATAGACTCCAAAATCATGCAATCAGTGAACAAGGGTGATTCACTCATACCCTCAGCAAACACCCTTAGCCATACGCAACAATACATTGGTCACTCCTTTTTAACCAGAGAGGACGAACGGGGGTCATTTTTTGACTCCAAGCCCTCGTAAAACTCCGATTTCCAGGAAACTAGCCACCTGTTTATGTCTTTCTTATCTGTAGCTGAGTTAGTCACCCCCTCTGCATTTTTTGAGTTTTAGAAGGTATTTCAGGAATGTTTCGTCCTCTAATATACGTTTGGTCAGTTACTGGGGTTATTTAATGACCCCTTGCGTCTTTTCGTTTGTTCCACAGATCAGTTATATCACGTGGCTGATATGGTCAGCTCGTTCTTTTTCTTGCCAAATTAAAGTACTTACCTGTTTCTTATATTGCCGTCTCAATACGAAAAAAGAATGGAGCGTTTACATAAAGTTCTCCCTGAGGTTGAAACTGATGTAGATATAGTTTTTGAAAATGGAACTGGAGATGTTTTAGAAGAGAATTTTTCAGATCTTGAAAGATTCAGCGAACATGATACGGAATCGAAAGAGAACGGAGATTCTAGAAATGAAGATGTTAATAACTTATTATGGTTGTCACCAAAAGATGACGTCCAGAGGAGGAAAACAAAATTTAGGCAGAATATTCGTAATCGTTGTCATAATATTGCGTCTCGCTTACCAGGAACAAAAGGGACAGTGAAAGATGTGGCAAACCCTGTGAAAAGTTGGGAGTTATTCATCAACGATAAAAAGATACAGATAATTGTAGAGTGAACCAATATATTTATCGAGAAATGCGCACCAGACTTTTAACGCGAAAGCGATGCACGAAAAGCGGATCCTCTAGAAATCCGTGCTTTAATAGTGGATAATAATGGAGTAGATTTTATTTGTGTTAAGCACTGTATTCTTAATGTCTAAAAGTCAAAAGCGTCATTTTACACCTAAAAATATAATTTTTTCAACAGCGCAGGATTCAATTTCAGTTTGGTGTCATTCTATGACCCCCGCGCGTCTTAGCGTTCTCTAAGGGGTAGCGTGTTCTCTCGGGTAAAGCCTCCATAACTTTATCTCAATCAAATGCAACTCATTATCCTTCTTATTTTTCGAAGTGAGTCACTGTACCTACTTGCACTGATCAGCTACTGCTAATCTTAAACTTGATCTAGCCCCCTGGCCAAATCTATACCGTTGTTTAGAACTGTTTAAGGCTTTTCTCATTAAGGTTTCATATCAACTCTGAGACTGAGTAGAAATGCACGTGCATTGCCACTCAATGAAATATCTAAGTCAAGTAAAGTAAAGACTACTAATAACAGAAAGGAAAAGGCTCAAAGATATATATATATCATTAGTTCCAAATAACATTCGACACAGCGATCATCGGAGGGCAAGTAAACTGCCTTCATGTCATGATATATTTCTTATTAATATTACGCTTCGTTGGTTTAAAGAGGTTCTAACTGATTTTTTTAGATTATCAGTTTATAGTATTGTACTAAGTTAGATCTATTCAGGGAACTGACTATGCTTGCATTTTCGTGGTAAATAAACGAACTAACAGTGTGCCATGGTTCTATCATTGCAAACGGTAACTATACATTTTGGTTATACATTTGGTAACTATACAACAAACGTAAACTCTGACGGATGACATTAAATATCAGTCTAAAAGGAAAAGAAAAACACACGAGGAAAGAAAAGATTTGTCTGTAATTCTATTTGACTTACAAAATGCTAATATTACATAGTTGTTTATTTACCTGAGAAAATTAAATGTCTACAGCTTGACTCCAACTAAACAAGTTCTGTAATGTACCTTGTGGAGTTGAAATTTATCTGGCCGTGCTGATAATGACGTTTCTAGTACTTTTCACAAAATACTGAACATACTAGCTGATGAAAATGACAGAACAGAGTTGATTAAACATGGGCGGATTTCAGAGTTTCCCAAAATTAAAGTTCGATCAATTTAAATTCAGTTCTCTATTTTTTGAAAGAAATTCATCAGATAAATTAAATTACAATTAAGTACTTCTTAACAGGATATTCATGTGTCCAGGAAGTTAATAGCGTTATCATTTATAGAATTATCTTCATTATCATTCATAGAATAAACGTGTTACTTTATTCTATGAATGATAAGTTCTATGAGCAGTTACAACTATGTATCTTCGGCGAAAGCTATTCCTGTTTCAAACAAGGTTCTAACTGCATTTTGCTATGTTAAAAAAAAGAGGAATAAAAGATTTTTTTCAAATAAACTATGGAATCTCTGAAAGAATGGTTTTTAATGTAATTATTGAAAGATTAAGTAAATTAGATATTAAATAAAAAAGTTGTAATAGAGTTGAAAACTTTAAACTTGTTTTTCTCAAAACTGTCTTGCATGCAGTTAGAACCTTGTGAAACCAACGCACCGATAGTCCATTAGTAATTACTATGCAATAACCCTAAACAATGTTTGAAGATAATTTCAATGTCTTTTTCTTATCTACAATACCAAATAAAAATTATTCAATTTTCAAGATAAGATATATCAGCAGATATAAATATTTGAACAATTTTAGAGAAATAATTTTATTTCTTGTAAAGATAATTCCTAAGTTTTTGAAATATACCTTTAAAATTTTTGTAATAAAACTTATTTTACAGAAAAATTCTTTGAATATGCTGTAATTTATCTGAAAAATTGTGAAAAGGGGTTTTTATTTTTAATTTGTGAGAGTTGTTCTGCATTGTATTTATATAGATCTTTCTAAATACTAGGCTTAAAAAATTCTAAAATGTAATATATAATAAAGTAGAATTTTCCATTGTGATATGAGATTTAAATTTTCACAGCAGTTGCTTCGTATTTATGCATTTATTTTTCTATAGGAAAGGTATTTTGTTAAAACGTTTTCTTTCATTTTAGTTATGGTTAATAAAAGTTCTATAACAATTATTTAAACCTCTCTCTTTCTAACCTTGAAGAATCTTTAATTATCTGCTGAATCTTCAAACAGTCAATAGGTTTTACTGAATTATGCAACGCATTTTCGCGAATATTAATTCAGCTCACACATCATTGCTTTCATTTTTAAATCTAAAGACAATCAGAAATGAGTTTCTGTACTACCAGAATATCACCGCTGTAATCGTTTTTCAAACCCAGAATTGAAATTTTGGGTTACTCTCGAAATAAAAGCTAACAAACAAAGTTTTTTTTTCTTAAATAACGCCGTTTTTGAATTTCAAAGCAGTGTTTTTTAAAGGTTCTATCGTAGAAGATGCTTTCCAAACGTTTTTGACACATAATTTAATTTATATACTAAAATTGAAATAAAAATACTGGTAATAATTTATGCAATATGTCAGAATAAAGATCACCAACATTTTGTATGTATTAGTATGATGAATACGCTGTAAGTGTAAAATGATCCTCCCTGAAGATTTTAAAATCGGAGAGAAGCATTTTAACATGTTGATCGGCGTATGAACCAAATATGATTCATACCTAAAATCTAATTAGATAATCCCCTTTAACTGTCGCTCAGAGATAGCAAAAAAGGGGTAATCTAATTAGATAGATGATAGAGATGGTTTGAATCTCAGGCGTCAAACATGGCTGCAAACATGTTAATCGAGTTTGTACTAGTTAGCTTATTAATAGATATTATTATAATTTAAACTGCTGAATTTTGATATTTTCCTTAGTAAAAGATTTATGCAAAGTAAAAAAAAACAATCTCTAATTTTTAATATTGTATTAATTATAAATTTTTTAATCAGAAATCTGAAGAAACATCTGTTGTGTATTTATCTCTTTTATAGTCTAATGTTAAGAATAATTTTCAATTTTAATGCAGAAGAAAAAAAGAAAAATCTGTCCAGCAAAAAAAGCACTCTATAAAGACTCAATCAAGATCAAGCATCAAACCATCATAGACTCTCTATCATGAATCAAGAATACGAGAACGCGTTCACTAAAAATTGAAAAAGTGCCACTCTGGAAGTCGCAAGTATACAGAGCCAACAACCTACATCCACCATCTGACAGGAAACCTAAAGAACTATTTTTTTTCTATCTTTTTTCTAAATAGTGTAACTCACTACTCCACAATTTTCTGTCCTATATTACGAGTGGTCCTGTAATCATGTCCTCAACACAGAATATGTTACATAAGATGCGGATCACCATAGCAAAATTTTTACAATATTATTTACAAACACTATTCCAGATACAAAAATCTATAATTTGACTACTATCCAAATATAGTTTCAATAATATAGTTAATTAATAGTTAAATAATATAGTTACTGAAGAATTTAAAATAAGTCGCTGTAATAACAAAAAGTATTTATCACTTTATGTACGTTACTTTTGATTTTAAAATAAATTTTAGCATACATTTTTTTTTTTAAAATTTGATGCTTAAAACTTTTCGAAAAGCAAGACTTAAATTTTAACAGTAATCTGTGAAGAAGGCTATTTTACAGGCTCGTTCAAAAGTTCAGCTTATTCGAACATTAAATTTACTATTTTCGCTGTAAAACGATGCAGTTAAAGATTGCATTTTTTTCTTTTAAAATTTTAACATCTATCATTTGGTATTGTAAGACAGGTAAGAGATTTAAAACCTTACTTTCTAGATCATTGCTTTTGGATTTAAATTTGGTCTTCCAAAAATCATTATTTTAAAATTTTCATTTCGGAGCAATTTTTTTTCTCGATGCATATCAGGTTTGAAGTAAAAATTGATAAAAAAAATTATAAATAATAGATAATCCATCTTTGAAGGTGATACGTATATTACAGTTAATCACATAATGAACAATTATATTTGATCAAAAATAAATTTAATTTTAATGAATAGAATTAATTCGAATAGTTTCACATCGTTTAAATTTAGAAAACAATATAATTAATTATTGATTTTAAAACTATGTTATTTAATATAAGACGTTTTCCCGTTCTTTCGATCCACGTTAAAATAACCATGTATTTCTCTGCTTTAAAATATTTTAATAATCTGTAAATTAGCAGATTATAAACCATTGAATTTATCGTTACGATGTATTATAGAAATCAGCAGACGATAAACTTTTAATGTCTCTGATTCGTATGAGCTCGAATTCGGATGAAATCGTACATTTTACTGAAAAGCATTTAATAATCATCTGATTTACCTTCCGCTTTTGATACAAGCAAATATTTAATATATAAACTGCAGCATAGTAATAAAAGTTATCAGATGATTAATTTTACTTAATATATTATTTTATATTTAAATTTTGCAGCTAAAATTGTGTGGCTAATGGTAATTAAATCCAATAATATACGAATGTATATTAATGAATATATAATATATTTTCATATTGCTGAAAATTCGACTAACAAAGAAGAACCAAGAAAATAAAGAGAAGAAAGTAAAAATCAGAAAAATTAGAAAAGCTATTAATTTTATTATTAATGCTAAAACATTTCCTTAAATAACAAATGATATCCTTTATTCGATTGCTTCCACACATACAATATGCTTATATAAATACCTTTGCTATATTAAATAATTTGTGGATAAATGTTTTTCTTTCCAATACATTCCGGTTTAGGTTCAGGCCAAGAGAGGATATTAAATTCAGACCTTAAAGTCTTTTTCCTCTACAG
Source organism: Araneus ventricosus (assembly GCA_013235015.1). Classification (NCBI taxonomy): domain Eukaryota; kingdom Metazoa; phylum Arthropoda; class Arachnida; order Araneae; family Araneidae; genus Araneus; species Araneus ventricosus. The sequence continues at coordinate 15,716 of BGPR01021100.1, read as the reverse complement.
AAAACCTATTCCATTTTTGAATCTGCATGAATGTCTAGCCTCTGATGAAGTCATTCACCAGATTCTTACTTCTTGTCGTTGTCTACTATTATTTTTTACCCTTCCACTTTTTTATTCCCCTTTTGTTAATATTTGTATTTATTTCATACTTGGCAATTTTTTCCTGGATGTTGCTGCACTTGCGCACACCAATTAAATTGCTTCTATTATTCTTTGTCTTTTTAGATATTCTTACCTTTTTGTCTCTTTAGATATTCTATGCTATTTTAACGTTTTGTGCTCAAAATTCATTCAGTCTGTGGCATCATCGCCAGCTGTGTTGTTTATGTGCATGCGTGTCTTTCCCGGCTTTTTTGGTGATGTCATCTGTTAACCAATGGAAGTATCTTTTAATCATGCTATCGTTCTAAATTTGTGTTTTTATTCCTGTGTTGTCTGCACTATGCCACCCTTAAGTAAACAATTCTAATGGAATTGTGACAAATATTATGTGAAGTGTGTGCTGTTTGTAGCTGGGAATTCATGCCATGAGCCATTACTCATGGCACGTGCATGATTAAACTCCGACCTTTGCCTGAATTTATTTGAAAAATTTTTACGTAAAATTTTACACGTAAAAAATTCATTATACGGAAATAAGTAGATATTCCGAGTTTTTTCAAAACGCTCTCTCTCTTCTGAGGCAACATTATCAAAATGAATCTGAGAAATCTGGTTAAATATTTAAACATAATTTAAATTCGATGAACAACCTAAAACGCTTCCATGAGAAACCTTTGTTTTGAATAAAATTCCTAAAATAATGAAATTCAAACCTTTAAAACTCTCTCAGTTAAAGTAAGAAAATCGGAGAATTTTTTTTTAAATGGTAATGCAATAAAATTCTTTTACTAAATATAACTAATCGCACCGGAAAATTGTATAAAAAATTAAATGTCGAAATTTTTTAACATTGCATTTATTGATTCAAACAACATAAATAAGAATTTAATTTTATTAATGAGCGAGCTTGAAGGAACATGAGGGCTATTTTGGGAAGGCTCTCTTAATTTGGAACCATCGAGTCAAATGACGAGGACGGCATCTAAACAGGCATCTCTCTCTCTCCAAACTACAGTACCATGCCAATAGACGAGCGTTTGATCAAAGGCTTCAGATTTGACGTAAACCAGGCCATATACACGGGAATCCTTTAATGGAATCGGGAGCCTGGAACACTCCGACCGGGACCTATCAATTAGGCAAAACTGCCCATGCATAAATAAAAAAATCTTCACTTCATTTAGAGCATATTTCATTTAGAAGTATACACTTATATGTAAATATTTAGAAATTAGATACTGGTCCACTATTAGAAAGGGCACTATGCTTCCTCCCTTCTTTATAAAGACATATTGTACACATGCATTTAATGACAACTCATCCAACTGCCTGCTCCCCCTTTTTGGCACAGCAACCGGTCGAATTCCGCCCACTAGTATAGAAATGGCAGGGCTGGGTACGGTCGGTTGAGGAGAAAGAGTGTTAAGGAAAATAATTGTAAAGGGAGCATACATTCACTGTTTTCTAACTCAAGAACGTGTTATCCGTTATTAATTACTGAAACACTATTCTTGAAAACACACTTTCTCCATAAATCACGATCGCCCGCATAGTAATCTTCTGATATATGATCTTAAATTTCTCTAGAGAAACTATATGTCAAGTATTTAATATTTTAAAATCCATGTATACGTTGGTGTAAGTTAATAGTGTATCGATTCAGCAGAAAATCAGTTTCTCCACTTACTAAGCCAAAATATAATGACAAACGTAGTATAACGACCATTTTAAGCTCCATTAAACGATCTGCTTCTAAGACTCTACTCAAATTAGGGATCTTATTACGCTGCGTAATTTAATTGGATCAGGAAATTTACATTAGTGGGCTTGATATTCATCGATATCTCAGGTGTGCAAGAATTCAACAGATGATCAAAACCGTGCTGCTCTACTGACAGAGTTCACTTTTCGGGCCAGAGAATCATCGGTTTAAAACCTGATTCCAAGATAACTCTGACGTCTGTACAGGTCCGGCACATATAAATTCTACCGGATTTAAACGTCCTCCCTTTTTCTTTTTTCTAACAGCAAAAAAGAGCATAAACACCTGTTAGACACCCTTTAACCTAACTATGAGTGCCTCGAAATTAAAATTAGCTTGATTGGTGCAATTCAACAACGTCCTTTCCTCCATAATCCACCTTTTATTTCATTTTATGATATCAAATAATCTTAAATTGAAATATCTAAAATTCACGTATGTTTCCTGTTATGAGCTGTCTTTAATCAAAATATAAGGACAAACCGCCAAACTGTGCCTAGAATACAGTTAGAATAAAATAAGCATGGAAGCTATGGATTTAAATCTTCAGATGGTCAACAATTGCGGCATATGACCACCTGCTATGCTCTTATGCTTAGCTCGGCTAAGAATGCATTTCAGGTTTAGCGATATAGTAACACAACAGAAATGTTTTAAAAATAGATTGAATTCGTATAAACAACTTTCATACATAGAACTCAATAACATTATTACATACAAATCTTTCCAACTACGAAAATACTGTTCGCATAAAATCAAAAACTGTGTTTACAAAATTTATTTATCGAATACTAATTATACACTAAAACGATAATTAAATTCCAAAAAAAATCGTTTGTGAACTTTTCAGAGATTTTGAAGCTTTAGAACTATTTTATTAAATAAATAAATAAGTGGAAAACAAAACTGTTATTATGTCTTTCTCTCTTCAAAGCATCAAAATACGAGGAGTATTTTATTTTAACTTCCAATCGCACTGCTAATGGACAAGCCGAGACGTAGGAGGTGCACCTGCGTTCTGCTTTTTGCTCAAAGTCTCAACCAGGGTTGGAATTCAAGAGTTCATTTGCGCCTTTCAGGCACTGATTCGAACTTTGATAAAGAAGCAGCTGATATGCTGCTGCGACCATAAACTCAGCAGACTTTAGGAAAAATAGAAGATATTTATGCTATTCCAAATTCCTACGAAACGATTAGTGGTTTATTTTTCATATTAAATAACAAACTTGATAAAAAAAAAATTCGCCCGAAAAAATTGAAGCATCCGAGAAAACACAAGCTGTACATTTTTTCAAAAGAACCTAGAAATATATGAAGTACTTTTCATTTTAGATAATTTTTAAAATTCGCTTTATCAGAAATAAGAAATTAGAATTATTTAAATACATATTGTGCAAATCCATATATGGAATCTATAAAGGGCGGCTATTTTTTACTGGAAACGAATGATGGCTGCTTTAGAGTGTTTTCCATGTATCTGCAAGAATTAATTTGGTAAATAAAATCAGCATAGTCAGGATTTTCTGAACGTTGGAGAATATAATTTTTCTTGTTCCGTTTTTTAAGTATGTCCTCTGAACACATCTAGGAATATATCTTATTTCATGAGTATGAATTTCTATGAGTTATCAACTCAACAGACCTTTTTGACTGAAATTTATTCGGCTGCTTTTGCATTAAAGAGATTTTGTTATTATGTTTTGACTTTTAAGCAGCTATTAATAAACTTTACTAAGAAGCTAACAACTAATGATAAGCGAAAAAAGAATTTTTAAAAAATATATTTTTTGTCATATTTTCATGAAATAATTAACCTGAAGATAACTTTATTGCTGAATTTTGTTCATTAAACTTTATTAATTTTCCCTCTTTTTTTTGTTCATGTCACTATTAAATCGATGTACTGGGGATACGACTGATTCCCAAGAACATTCGAATGCATGAACCTCAAAATACGGGAACGTCCGAATTCTTCTTTCAGAGATAAGGAAAATTCACCTCCCCCCTCAAAAACTACAATGACAGCTGGCACTGTCCGAATTCTGAGAAAAAAAAAACCTTTTCTCCAAACCCATCTGGGCGAGTCACTCTAACGAAGAAAGCTCGCGTCGCGGGTATGAAATCAATTACACATAACGAAAGGGGGTGAAAATTTGTTAGTGATATTGGGACTTTTCGGACGTCCACCGCCTTTTGCTTGAAGGGACGTTTGGGACGGTCCCGTATCGATAGAGTTAATGCATTTTGTTCTAAGTAATCTATTAGGATAAAGAAATTTCCAACCAGAAATGTTATCTGTGTAAATAAATCAGTTTAAATGTGGAAAACTGTTGATTAATCTTATCCGAAATGAAGCATTGTCTCTCCCGCTTTATGTAAGGGTTCAGGATATCTGCACTGAAGCGTAGATGTAACAGTGAATCTGGCACAACCAAAACACGATGATTTCTTTAACGATTGTTCAATGAGTCCTATGGCAATGTCTACCATAATGGGCTCATTTGTGTGTTTTCGCCTGTATCAGGCAAAACTTTTAAAGGCCCGGTATCTTGAAAATATTTTCATCTCTATTCTGATAATATGTCGTGGCATCAGTGCATATAGTAAATTTAAAATCTATCAAAATTTGCGAAGAGCAGATACAATATTACGATAAATTTTATAAAAAGAAGTTACCTTATCCCTCAGGACGCTCTCTTGAAAATTCATCGATACTTACAAGACCACGCTACCTCAGCCCACAGAGGTTACGAATAAGCAGATTTCGTCAGTTTTCCTGTATTTAGGCAAATTAGTCTTTTCTCTATGCGAAAGATTTAAAAATACACTATTTTGATTAAAATCACACTTTTTCGAAATATATCATTCATCCTTAATTGAATGATTTTACAGCGAAAACAGAATATTTAAAGTAACTTTAAAACCACTCGAACGAATAAGCGAAAATTCTGCATGGGTTCACAAAATAGCCTTATTGCTGTTAAAATTTATAACTGTTGGTATACAAAATTTTTTGAAAAAATATATTAAAAAAATGCAACTAAAGCCATGTAGCGATGCAAAGGTGTATTTAAACATTCTCTGGTCAATTGATTAAAGATATAAAAGGTTCATGATTTTTTTTATCATGAACTGTCTGCCTATCAAGAACAGAAACAAAGAGGTACTTCAGAGATAAAATTCTATAAAATATGTTTTTGTCAGTCTATTTATTCTTTCTTCAGAGTATTTTTTCAAAACTTTTAAAACACAGTTATTTTTTTTAAAAATCATTTAATTTCTACTAGAGTTGTCTGGAATGTCCAAAAAAATTTTTTTTTTCCATCTGAGAAACTTGGTCTGCGTTTTAATCTTATCTGTTTAGCAAATTAAAAAAGAAATTAATTCCTTTTATTCGTCAGTGTAAAACAATTTTATAGAAATATGACAAATACTATAAATTAAATAATAAGCTTTTGTTAAGCATACATAATTATAAACACAATACAGCAATAATTAAATTAAGTATATAGTAGGGTTTTTATGATAATACATACTGAGACTGACACTTTTTTCAGAATATCTGTTGAAATAGCGTATTACATGCCAGAAACTAGTTGAATGTGAAGAAATTTTTTTGAGAACTGTGAGCTTCGATGCTCTACGTCGAGCAGCGTTGAAACCGTTTATCAAACAAAAGATTAAATTATCGTATTCTCGCCTGAGTTGAAGTAAATAATATTAAAGTTTGATTACGCCACTCTTACATTGAAAAGCAACGTTTTCAGGAAAGGTGACTCGTTTTTAAAAATATTGTTATTTAAATATATAAATATATATAGAAATTTTATTAATAAAAATAGTGGTAAATCAAGCAGTGCAAATGAATAAGGATTTTTCTTGTGTTGATTATATTTGTTGAAATCTTGCTAAGTCTAAAATAGTTCTAATCAGAGATAGTTAATTTAATCTATTTACCTACGAAATTTATCCTGAGATATTTATTTATGTAAATAAATTTTAATACGTACTAAAACCCAATTAAATGTCAAGAAGTCTTTTGAAGTGCAAAAATGAATATGCAAAAATGCCTACATAATATGAGGATTTCTTTATTTTAAAAATTGCAGTCAAATGTTTACGATAATGATTTCAATAATACAAGAATTGCTTCAATACATAAATGAACACTTAAAATCCATGTCAAGAATTGTAAAAAGCAATCTGTTCTCAGAAGAAAAAAAATGAAAGACAACTTAGATCAGATGGTACAGGATGCGAATTCCTTCAGGGAATAAATCCTCAAAATCCTAGTTATTCTGAAAATGTCTGATTGTCACAGGTATCTGAAATTTAAAGATAAATATATTTATATTTTATTTACAGAATCATTCTTAAATTAACATTCATTTTTTAAAAAATTCTTTAAGCAAACATAAGAATTATTAATTTAGACGAATTAACGCTCTACACAACATATAATAAATATATGACTTCCGTTAATACATAATAATATATTGCTTTGATTCTTTTAAATCATAATTTAAATTTTTTAGCCAAAAACAGATTAAAAAAAATGGCGAAACACAGGCTTAAAAAATTCTTAAGCGCAATTTATACACTGTAGAATTTTTCCATTCAATGATAGATTTAAAGTGCCACTGCATTGATCCGTTCTATGTGTTTTTTTTAAATATATAATATATTGTGTTACAACATTTTCGTTCATTTAATTAATGTGATTAATAAAGATTTAGTAACAAATATATAAGCTTGGTTGTTTCTAATCTCAAGACATGTTGAATTATTACCTAGATTTTCAAACATTCGATTGGTTTTCATTTTGAGAATACTAATGGAGTTTAGGCTTCCATTTTTAAGTCGTAATCTCATTAGCAATGAACTTTTATACTACAGTTGTTGATCAAACTCAATAACTATTGAAAGCTCTGATTCACTCCTGAGAAGAAAGTTATTTCCTCACGTTTGTTTTCGTTTAATTAATAACTCGTTAAGAATATGATTTTACATTAAAATGAATTTATTAACTCTAAACAACTCGTAACACAAGAGAACACATAACTTGCGGTACTCAGCAATTACGGAATATTCTATAATCAACTAGGTAGAATTTTAAGGAAACGTCTGGAGTTGACTGAAACTTACACAATAAATGACATTTTGAATAAAAATACCAGTCTTTATATTGCACTACTGCCAGGATTCTATATTTACTGAATCTACTATCTCTATCAACTGATCACGGGGTCTAATGTGTTTACCTCGAAAACGCATCTTTAAGTCGTTTATTAATGGATTTCAAATTCAAATATTATTTAACACTTACCGTTTCCACCTTAATTTTTAATTACACTAGTTACACTTCTTTTATCATCATACCATAATTTTGAAATACACCTTAATTTTTAAATACACTCCTTTCCTTTTTTATCATCTTTCATTAATTTTTATATACACCTTAATTTTTAAATACACTCCTTTTCTTTTTTATCATCATTCCTTAATATTTATATACACCTTAATTTTTATATTACACATTAATTTTTAAATACACTCTTTTCCTTTTTTCATCATTTCTTTAATCTTCATCGTTTCCTGAATGTAGTTCGCTTTCATCTTTGTTTTCCATCGATTTCCTAATCTTCATCGAAACTCCCCCAACCTCAGAAGTAACTTGATATTTTCGTAAATTTCCGGACCCTACATGACGCGTTTAGTTCATTCCTTTGTCACGTCTTCCGTTGGCAGCATCTCTCAGTTTTAGGTTCGTAAAATCATTTCTTTTATTTGTATTTCATTCAAATTCTTGGTTTATCATAATGTTCGGGGTAAAGGACAGTGTTTTTAGCCTTATGCCAGCACTGTTCGCAGAAAACATTATGATTTCACTAATATTTTAGCGGTTCGGATAGATTTTACTTATCCTGATGAGCATCTATGCGCTTTTACCGATTTACTTCAGTCTCTCCATTTTATTTCAACATTTTTGACTTTCATGACATTGATATATGTATATATATATATATATATATATACAAACATAAACAAAACCAGAAACAAATGCAATAAATGATTTAAGGTATGTGACTACCTTCGGAGCACTTTTTTTTAAATATTTGAATTTTCAATTAAAGAAATATGTTTTTAATTAAAATTGAACATAAAACTATGAATTTAAATGTAATTTCTATGAAATTATTTTTGACTTTGGAAATATTGACAATTTTTAGTAAAATTTTAGCAAAAAATTACAGTTACGGCAAACCTTCTACTAAAAATTCCTATAAATATATTCAGCGCCATTCGTAAGAGGAATAGCAGGCAGTTAGCAGAAATAAAATGTCCCATGTTACTCGTGAGGTATCCATAACTTGTTTGATACATAATCGGATAATTTTTTCATATTCTCTTAAAACCTTTCTCCGAATATTGTTTTGAAACTTATGTAATACGATTTATTTTAATGATCTCGGAATTTCTCGGAAAAATTCTGTTTTTTTTTTTTACGTTGGGAAATTAATTTGCATTCCATTGTTTAATCTGTTTTGCAAATAAAAAATAAATAAATCATTTTTATTCGAGAACATAATGCAATTTAAGAGAAAAATTTGACAAATGGTATAAGAAGAGTCATATGCTTCGATGAAGAATATATGACACTAAGAATATAGTTCCGACAGCAGGCACTAGACGGCAGATGAAAACGGAATTTAAATTTTTTCAAAGCATTTTAATTAACAAAAAAGTATTTTCCTCTTTCTTGTGGATAATCTGCAATAAAACTTTTATCATGATAAAAAAATCCAATTTAAAAAATTACTGTTAAATTCAATCAGGATATTGTTGCGGCGATTTTGGCGACTGAGCTATCTTTTTGGCTCCAAATGCTTGCTTAAGAAGTGCAAGATCTCGAGGCTTGGTCGAACTTGGTTCTGGAGGTAAGAGGGACTTGCAGAAAGTCAGACCTCTCACGTCCTAAAATTGAAAGAGGCGACCAACTTCTCTGAAATTCAATTTTAAAGATGGGCGAGCTATCTAACGCAGTGAAGCCTAGAAAGTTATACGATCTTTTGTATAATTCGTACTCTATTGTGTTTGATTCTTCACACATACAAATTTTGTGTCTGTTCACTGTAAAAATTGACTATAAACTGAATTCTTTTAATTCAGGAATCTGCGTCATCATTTGTGCCTCCTTTTTTCAAGTGAAAGACAGTATATGGCGTAATAATATAAAGGTTTAAGGAGATATTTTTTTTATTTTGCACTGCCCGACTAGTAATAATTGTAAAAAAGGTTCAAATAATTTACTAGTCTGACAATGCCAATCGATGAAGGGCTTATAAAATTCTTTATCTTCATTTGAAATATATTTATTGTGATTGCAGTCACTTAGTGAATCAAATTAAGTGGAAAACAGTATACGTCTACTGTGAATATTATGCTTTACTGTGCAATTATTCTTAACGAATATTTGAAGGTTATTTCAACATATCTTTTTTTGTACAATAATAAATAAAAATTGATTTGTATACTTTCAGTAATTTCAAGGTAGGCTATTTGAAACGACGTAATTATTTGTAATATTAGAGAAAATAGAAACTTTTCTTAATCCTTTGAGAATGTCGAAAAGAAAACACGAAGTTCGATCTGGTCAACGTTCCCCAACGCGCTTGGAATTTCAGTTCTTTTGATCTTCTTTTAGTTACGCCTAATTGTACTAAAGCTGGTGTCACACCGACGAGACAGTCGGTAGCTATAAACCAAAAGAGCCAGTTTGTATTTGCGACAGTCTGGAGAGAATGGGCCAAGCAGCTGCCACGCCCGCGTGGCAGTCGTCCTCAAAAATTAAAAGTTAATTTCTACTTTGTCTCCCAAAAATTCTTTCAAGCTTATACGACATTATATCGTATTATATATAATAAAATAAAAAAACTATTTTATTAGAATCCATTTGTCAATAGTCAAAATATTACAATCATTCTCTTCTATAGGAATCAGTACCAATAGCACCTTCCTTAGAAACAACATGATTTGAAGTTACAAAAAAGGCAAAGATGTATAATATTCGCTCCTTCTGATACGCAATAAACATTAAGTCAATAAGGCAATTAAGGAAAAATCTTTCTCTGTTCGTTTATGCTGGCAGAAAAATGATTTTCTTATCAAATCAAATCCAAACGATAGTTTGACATGAAGATTCACTCAAGTAATCTTATCACTTGAAATGTGATTTGGACATTTTGGTTGGCAAAGTTACAGTTATCAATCTATCAGCTCAGCGACCAATCCGCAGACGTGATTTCATGTTAATGAAGTAGAACCCTCATAACCAACGGCCATAAGTTATTTGAAAATTATTGTTATTGCCAGCATTGACGGAGATGTTGTAGAGAAGGTCTAGGAAGAATTTCATTACAGAATTTATATGTATTCCGTGTAACGTAAGAAGTATCTCATAATTACATTCATTACATCTTGAAGAATGTGTATTTTAAATAAAAACTGACACTATCTTTTGAATAGCTTTGCTTTAAAATTATACCATGCATTGTGAATCCCACTATTAAAAAATCAACACTTTCGAGGCAATATCGAAACACAGATATTGATTATCACTGAACATAAGAAATGAACTATATTGTAATCTCTAATATCAGTATTAATATTGTTAAATAATTTTTTCAGTTAAAAATTTATTTGATGTAGCTCCATTGGGCAATGGGCAAGATCACGTCATGACAAAGCGTTCCAACAAGATCAATCAAGGAGATAAGAAATAATCGGAAGAAAAAGCGGTAAAAGAGAACTTTTTAAACTTTTAACTTAATGAAGCAGAACTGATTACTGAAAGAAGCACTCTTCCGGTCGAGAGATGACATTGAAGACCTCGTTTCAAATCTAGGAAAATATAACAAAAGCGAAGTATAAAAAATACCTTAACGATATTGGACTGATGAATGAGATTAATGAAACGCAACAGCGAAGTCATTGAAGAAAGCAGTCAATGAGTTAAGCAGTCATTGTTCTCTGTGCATTTACTTGAGATTTCTAATTAAAAGATTTTGCGAAAAAAATTTCTGAGTTTTTGAGATAGAATAAATCATTAAGAATCCATACATTATTCAAGATCTGAACTTCTTGAGAATCGATATACAGTAAAACATATCTGTAACAATATTGTCGGGACATATATAATACATTGTTACAAACAGGTTATCGTTATAGAAAGTTTGATGATTTGTGTTTCGCTGACTTCTTTAGTCGAACATTTTGAAGAATTTCTTTCTTTTAATAGGCAGTTCTGCTTATTAATTTTTAATAAATTAAAGGTTTCATCATTTCCTCTTGATTTCTTTTCAAACCAGCCTTCTTTTTTCGGCATCAGACAGTCACCAGATTGCAGCTTCAAGTAATAATAATCGTTTAAATGACGATTAAGATCTGAAAATATTAAAATTAGTTATTATAGAAAGAATACGCAAGTTTACAAAGTTTCAAAACTCTAGCATATCAGGGAGAAACTGAAATACTGTTTACTAGATTCTATATTTAGAAAAATTAAGTAAGTCATGTTAAATAAAATTGTTTGAAAACGATCCAGGTCTTCCCAAGTGCATTCATTAGATTATCCTTAAAAGTCGATGTGTAACGATGAAAACATTATCTAATTATCCCATTATGGCAATTTATTGAATGCCTTTCTGACAAAATGATACAGCTGAATACATGAAATCTCTTATACGCGGATAATTTCCTTCAATATGGATCACTAATCGCTAAATGGGGCTTAAATACGTCTTTACACTTCAAATGCTTAGGATGGAGAAAATAGAAATGTAGAACTTAATGTCGGTGAGCTGATTAAACGGGTTTCCATAATGATATCATGGTTCGGAGAATTATTGAATTACACAGACACATGGATTCGTAAATATTTAACTCGTGAAATGTTACTCCTCTTGTCAGAAATGATAGTAAAATCGAAAGTGATTTTTATAGGAGTTATGTTGGTATGTAAAATAATGTATTGATTCTTCGTAAATTAATTAACAAAGAATACTATATGTTAAGTACAGGTTTATACTTTATTTCCAGTTATTTCCGAGGGATTATTTTTCGTTATCATTCATAAATTATTTTCTTTAGAAAAATTATGTATGAAGGATAAAAACTCATTTATACGGTTTCCACATTGCTGTTCTGCATTGAGCATTACATATTTATGCTTTGTTGAGCAGTAAATGAGCATTAGGGAACTCTATATTGCTTGCGTTGCCCTTTTCAGCCATCGATCTCCGAATCCCACTGTTCCTGCTATTTGGAATAAAGAAGCATTTTTATGTGTTTCATTAAATCACCTATAGGGATACTGATAATTATTGAGACAGTTATTGACAGCCTTCTCTGCTTGCCCGTGATCTATAATTCCAACTCTGCAGAGCATAATAGTAAAACTTCATGTAGTTAGCTTATTAAAAAAGATCAAACTCATATAACACCAAAGGATCATAGTGAAGATGAAGATGAAATAGTTTTAAGAACTATAAAAGGCTTAGAGAATGCGTATAAATTTTATACTTTCTTTGATGGGTGTCAGAAATTTCTTTTAAAGCATATAAAAGAGCAGCCGAACAGAAAGCTAACTAAACAGTAGGAACAAACTTTAAAGCAGAAGATTTTAACCGAAATGTATAGATTGCAAAAAGTCTTGATGATAATGTTTGTACTGGAAATTTCTAAATCAGGATGGCTCTCTTTCACTCCAAGTAGCTGATTGTTTAATGATGCTTGAAAGTTTTCCTAAAAAATCGTCGCTTGACATGAAACAATACGTATCTCAATTTTTTGAAATTTCAAAGAGGAAGAAAATACTCATTTTTCGCAACCAAAAACGAATATTTTTGAATTTTTAACTTCCGATAAAAGCATGAAACCGCATGTTCCAACCTGATGTGAAAACAAATCAGAAATATTAATGAAATATTAAAATGAAATTACGATACAGAGGGCACTTATATTTAGTGGGCTGATAAAGTAGTCTGAGAGAAATGGTGTACTAGTAGTTAAGAATTAAATCAATTAGAAAAATGGATTCTTAAATATCAAGTACATAAAGTGCATTTCCTAGTTTGGGATGAACTAGCTTGAAAAAATTTCGATGTTGCAATTAACATCATGTGGATATATGATGTTGATTCTTCTTTAGTTTAAAGTAGTCTTAGATATAATTTCATGCACATTTGAGATCATCTTATCTAATGCGATTTATAAGGAAATTACCTAAATTATCATTCTCCGAAAATACATTTGTATATCTTTAAAAATACCTTTAATAATAATATAAAGCAGAAAATACACGCGTCTGTCTGTTTATTTGCTTGTTGCAAGAACTGCTCCGAAACGCTGAACAGTGCCGAAATAAAATTTGTATATACCATTCTGAGGTTCATTCTAAGTCAACCCCGTTGATTTAATACATCAAAATTAATTCATTCTTAAGCAATTTAATTAAATAACAAAAACTAGACCTAACAACGGCGTTTTTCCTCAGTTTCTCATCACTAACTTCTGAAATAATTATTACACAAACAAAAGACATGCGTTTAAAAAACCTGAGGCTTTTGCTTTGGGAGTTTATAAAAGACCTTGTATATGTATGTGCCTTTGTAACTAGCTGACCTACCCGACGAGAGAATCCGGATTTAAACAAGGGTTGCCTTAATTACTCCAGACATATTTAAGAATTTACTGCTGCGTGACAGGTTTCCTATACATACTCTCGTTAAATACTTGTGGTAAAAGCAGAATTTAGCTTCCAATTCATGTGTCATTTGTCAATTTATGTCAGACATAATAAATAGTTCATACCTTTAAAATTCCGATATTCATTTTAAAACAGCCTGCATTATATTATTAGTTTCCGCTGAATAACATAAGTACTCTAATATTCATTATAAGAGTTTTATCTCAAAAGAAGAACGACTTAAATTAGGAAACAAATACTTACTTCAATTTATTTAATAAATTTATAAGATAGGGGGGTGCTTCTATGATCCCATGGGCCATCCATATACCCAAGAACCAAGTCTGTAATGTGAATAGTTTTCGAGATATAATGAAAAACGTACTGCGCATGCACAAATATTTGGCTAAATTATAGAGAATAGAGCATTTGCAGAGTTTTGAACCAAATTATGAGAAACTTTCAGAAATTTAATTATCTCAAAAAGAAATGTAAATTATTCTCGCTTCAATACAGATATCTTTCTACATACTAATGGTATTCAAATGGAATTTTTATACAGGTTGTCCTATATATCTATCTTCCAAATTATATATATATATATATATATATATATATGTTAGAGATATCTTCAAATTTATTTATAAAAAATTTAATTTATCACATAACACTTCCAATAAGAAAGATATTGAATATTGTACCTTCCCCACACACATACTTTTTGTTCACATACTTTTGTTCATAAAAATGAACAAAAAGTATGTGACAAATGTAAATTTTCTGCTATATTAGATAAACATATTAATTGCTTCCCTATAAAAAATATTAAAATTAAACGTGCATTTAAATACACAATTAGGCAGATCGATTTTTAACTATAATAATATAAAAGAAAGTAATACGAGTGATGAGTACAAGTGTTTAAATTATAATGATTTCTTGAATAAAGATCACGGACTTGTAATTACTGGAGATTTGAATATTGTTGGAAATGAAAAACTTAGAGAATTAATGAGTAAAGGTCCAAAGCATCTCATGGCTATAGCTAATAGTAATGAAATTATTAAAAATCAAATTAAAAAAGATATTGAGAAATTTATATTAAATATGGCAATAAAATATAGTCTGCCTCTAGAGGCATTTAATGAATATAAACATAAAACATTATTAGATCTTTTTAACTATAATTTTAAATCTTATGATTTTAATAGATATCCTGATATTAAAAAACATATTAAAGAATTGCGAGCAGATTTTGTAATAGTCTATATAGACAAAGTGCCCAGTAATTTTGCTACAATTTGTAAATATTTTTACAAAAAAATACTTAATGATCATATTATTAATAGTGATATTTATAAAAAGACAAAATTAGGTGAAAGAGAAATTTCTAATAGAATTTAAGCCTTCCATAAAAAATTGGGAATTAATTATATTAAAAAAGATTATCCTCACATCTTTCTTACACCAAAATTTCACAAGAGTCCTCTTAAATTTAGAAGTTGCAATACTTATATTACGAAATAAGGCGAACTCTTGCAAAAATACATACAGACAGTGATAGAGAATTTAAATAAGCAAAAAGATACAATTATAGTAAATAATAGTGTAGAGATATTAAATGTAATTAAAGATGTAGAAATAACTAGTGTACATACTTTTGACTTCCAGGATTTATTTAATAGTACATATATTGAAGATTTAACTAATACCCTAGTATATATACATAAAGATTATGATCTTAAAAAAGATATTAACATTAATAATTTTAAAAATCTTATTTATCTTGTTCTAAAAAAAAATTATATCTTTTTTGATAATAAGATTTTCCATCAAATTAAAGGATTACCTCAAGGAGGCCCAGCTAGTAATAGTTTAGCAAATATTTATCTTCACTGCTATGAAAAAGATTTGACTAATTATAGCCATAGTATATTATTCCGCTATATAGATGATTTAATATTATTCAATAAAGAAATTGGCCTTAAGCCACATATTGACTTCTATCCTGATTATTTAAAACTTATAAAAACTAATGACAATGAATTAGCTGCAGAATTTTTAGATCTAGATATTAAAATCATAGATAATAAATTAGTAACAGAT
>BGPR01021099.1:0-26952 GCA_013235015.1 Araneus ventricosus | reverse complement strand
ACAGCGCCATTAAAGAACACGGGGTCATGTGTCGCCTCACAGCCACAACTTTCGCCGAAAACGAGGCGTCTGCTGGTGGCCTAAAGATCACATACCAAATTTCATCCCAATAGCTCTAACAGTTATTGTGTTCACAGACATAATACCAAAATCGTGTTTTCGAACCAGGGGAGGTCTAAAACGCAGAGATTCATCAAAATCTCGAGTTCGAATTTTTTGAAGATTACAATGCTTTCTTTCTCTTTGTATACTTCATATACGATAAATTAATAATGTCCGGATTCCCGCCAGTTAATGCGACGTGGGAGAAATTTGGTTATAATCGAGAAAATTTGACCTATTCGTTAACTCCGACGTCATTCCGCCAATGAAAGACATACATTATTGATGAGAATATGAATGAGCCTTCTTATCCAGGATTCAATTCAAATTAAAAGCTTCGGCAGTCTTGTTTTAAAATCTGATTTTCATTAGCATAATTCTGAATTACCAAACATTAATAAAAATTGAATCTTCCTTGCATTCTGACGTGCTGATTTTTTTTCACTTCCTGAAATTCCGTGCAACTATTATGAATCAGGGTAATTGGTAGGCAGCTTTTGGAATTTTATATTAGGCTTTTATCCCCTCCCACAAGACCCTTCAACCCTCCTCCCCGGCGTGCACGGATTTCACCTGAAAAGTTATGGTAATCCTGCCTATAGATCAACAAAAATACCTACTTCTTAAAGCAACTAAGAAAAGTAAAATAATTGTAAAAAAAAAAGGAATAAGTTCTCTGATGGTCACCTTTCAATTTTTCAAATCGGTGCCTTTTCAAAATAGGACCTTTAAAGCAGCTTCCACTATCCCTTATCATGTACTTGATTAGTTTAATGGTTAAATAAAAAAAAACCTTTTTCTTTTCGTTTCTATATATTTATTTAAAGCAAAAATACAATAATACACTTTATATTTAAATTAATGTAATGAAACATATGCAAGCACTTTGTATTTCATTTAATATTTTTATATTTATTTATATAATTCATAAAAAAATCTGTATTTTACTTTAAAGTGTAGTTACAATAAATAATCCTATTTTCACTTTTAACATATTTAAAATTATAGTCAAACTTTTTTGGTTCAAAATTAAAATCAAATCAGTATAGTAAATTTTTAGGCTTCATTTGATCATTCGCTCCGCTGGGCTACAGTCTAATTAGCTCACTAGAAAAGGCGTCCCCTCATGGGAGAAATTGGTCCAATCGTCTAAAGGTCGGCCAATAATCATAAGGTATCGTTACAAATCTGTAATACTGTTTCTCTCCCATGTTAATCTTACGGTAGGAAACACGGATTCGTATTGGACACTAAATCAATGACACCGAACTAGGTGACATTGGCTACAACATGAAGGTTTTAGAAAATACACAAATTATGGATCTATCTCTCTTAGGAACAGAGGTATGGAAATATTTCTAGAGAATTCCATGTGAAGTCACGCCTTGTTTTGTTTGCGGTGCGAGTTGGTCAGCTGTTAGCTATTGTTAGTAGTATTTCTGTTATTATTAATGATTTGCTGCTTTCTTGTGTTGCCATTTGGTACAAGTACTGTATTTCTTGTAACCTGTGTGTCGTGTTTTGTGAAATATTCGTGGAATAAAGCGTCATTCTCCATTATACAGCTTGTTGGGCTACTTTCACCGTACAATGGGTACTTCAGCATTTTTTCAATTTTTTAGATCGATTGAAAATACTTCGAAACGAACAATAACATTAAAAAAAATTCTAGACAGTTTTTTTCTTCTTCTAAATTTGCAATCAAAGTTCGCCTCTCAGAATTCGCGGGAAAAACGATCCTCTATGCGCGAAACGGGTCTGACGTCACCGGTGCCTGACAGGGGAGACACACGCTTCCTTCGCGTTCGCTTTCTATAGAGATTCTCTTTTATTCTATAATTTCCGACTATCGCATCACATAAAATAATGTCGGCAAGATACAAGTATTGTATTGTTCCTAAATGTAGTAATACAACTGTAACGGCACCCGATAAATTATTTATCGATGTGCCAAGAAATTATGTTATTCGCAAAAAGTGGTGTAAAGCGATGAAGAGAGATCCGAAGCTAAATCCGGAATTATCAGCAAGCAGCGTTCGTCATGTCTGTGGAGATCATTTTGATGCGAGTTATTAATCTATATTATACCTATTAAAATTGTATACCATGAAGCACAGTAAATTCAGAATTCGATATCTTTTTTGTTTTTAAAAGAAGTATAAGGTGAGGTTAGTAGCAAAAAAAATGTAAGACATTTTAAAGCAAATAGTTAAAGTTAATTAGTTTTTTACATGGAATTTATTTTTTTACCTTTTGAGGGACCTGTTAATACCCGGATGTAGCCAATGCTCACGTGACTCTAAGTACGTGTAGTGGGAGGCTGCGAGTCTGACTTCTCATCAGATCACGAAGTTCCGTTGACGAACTGTGATGTGTTCGCATTACTGTCTTGATGTTTTTGTCCTGTGTTGAATAAATGTTTGTTTGATAATCCCTGGTCTTATTCTTCCACCTGCGCGTCTGCCCCACTCATTTAACCTAATAGGACCATTGCCCCTCAAAGGTTAAAAATATAAAAGATCCCACCTTCTTTAAGAATCTTTTTTTAAAAAAAACTTGCTCATGTTATTTTATAGCATACATTTTGTCAATGGATATTCGAATGTTTCTTATATTTTTAAAAAAATTACAGTACTATTGAAAATTAACAAGAATATCTTAAAAATTAGTTTAAATTCACGACTTTTTTGATAATGAAATTCGTTTTCATTTGTAGTTCAACAAAATAATTCGCAGAATTCATTTTTGATGCAAAATAAATTCTTTATATTCAATGAATGTATTAAAATCAAAATTAGTCTTCGAAAAGTTAGTTTGCTCATCAATTATTATAGTTGAGAAACGCATAAGTACCTGTATGAGCTCGTATTGAAAGATTGCGTGGTAGCCGCGTGTAGTTTTAAGGTTCTATTGTTGATTAAGGTTTATAAATAAATTTAATATTGTTTCTATTTTGGCACCGACTTTAAAAAGAAAATTATTTTATACTTTTCAAACCACGATTTTGTTTAATTTTTAAAAGTTTTTTTTATTTTTTCGCATGAACAGTTAAGCGCGGACACATACATGAAAACGCAGCTGGCCTTTAGTGGTTTCCAGCTTTATTTTTATTTATGCTGATTCATCCACACGGGGATAGTGATGATCATCGGTTCTGTTTTTCATGCTTTTTTTATTTTTTAAGCACTCTGTCTGTCTACAAATTAGTATACACACCATGGGATACTGTTTGGTTTCTGACATATGTCAGTTTTTTTTTTTTTTACCCAAGTTAAGCTTTTTTTTTTTTTTTTTTGTGAAAACAAGTAATTTTAAATGCGGTAAAACAACAGCTGTCTATATTACTACTGATTTTTCTTCTCTATAGTTGAGTCAGTAAGTTTTATTTTTATAGTTTTATCACAAAAAAACCCCAAGTTTTCGGGGGAAATTCGTATATATCTGGATATTTCTAAATTTTGGGTACACATTAAAACACACTCTTAACACATTAAAAATTTAAAGCTCTGCAAGCATTATTAGTTTTTGTTTATTGCATTTACAAAGTTTAAATGCATTTTTCTCAAACTTTTATTTTTTATTATTATTATATATATACTATAAGAATTAGTATGGATTTTGGCCCGAGATTCTAGTTATTTTTTTTTAATTACCAAAGTTAATTTTTTTTTAAATGTTCAAGTTTTTTTTCAGGCTTAGTTACAAAAATAATTATTAAACTTCAAAAAATAATCAAATCTTCAATCTCATGGTTACTTTTGTTTCCAATAATTCAAGAAACTTAAAATGACTAAAAAAATATTAAAAATTAAGTATTTTTTAAACCTTTAAAAAACTTCAAAAATGTCATTTTTTTAAAGTTTAAAATAATAGTTCTTGCTAAAATGACCTTTTAAAAATCAGATTCTATTTAATAATATAATCTGAAAAAAAGTCATTGATTACATTTTATTAATAATGCCTCCAAATTTTTTTTTTTTTTTTTTTTTTGAAAAAGGATACTGTTTAGCTTCAAGTTCGTACTGGATGAAAATCTTAAAATCGGAGGGGAAAAAGAAATTATAAAAAAAAGGAGAAATCTTACCGTTGTGCTTTTATTCCTCGTATATCAGCCATCATAAAATCGGAATTTTTCTTGAAATACATTGCCATCATTGTCGAATCAACCCTTGGCAAATTATCCGATTTACCTTGTACAAAAATAATATCCATTGTGAAATTGAACGTAGAATAGTAGAAAAGCTAAAAAACTTCAATTAAAATATTAGCTGGTACAAACGCCTTGATTCAAAGCAGGGCACAAATGTAGCGAAAGATAAGCATGCGAAGGAAGGCACACTTGACATCAAAATCTACACGGCCAATGAGGGTGCGTTTCGGATTGCATCACGATTTTTGCTATTTCAGTGCATCTTTCGCTCTCAATATTTAAATAAATAAATTTTTCTGTAAAATTTCACTTGCATATTTGAAAGTAGAATGATTTTTTCTACAAATACGGATGGCTTTCACGTGTTTTTAAAAAATGCTGAAGTTCCCCATTTTCGTAACAAAATGCATAAATGTATAGATTGTCTATGCGTCATAG
This sequence comes from Araneus ventricosus, assembly GCA_013235015.1. Lineage (NCBI taxonomy): Eukaryota > Metazoa > Arthropoda > Arachnida > Araneae > Araneidae > Araneus > Araneus ventricosus. The sequence goes on along the minus strand of BGPR01021099.1, from coordinate 22,262 downwards.
ACCTTAAAGGATACGCCGCTAAACACTTTTATGGGTATAACTAGCAGATTACCCGGGGTTGTTCGGTCCTTTTAGTATCAGAACTTTGTAAGAGACAGGAAACTATGAGCGGTACAATGATCTGTTCTCACTCTTGGAAAAGTGAAATTAATTCCAGCTAAAAGGGAATAATTGAACCAAATCAACAGTTGTTCCCGATATAAATTATTTATGAATCGTCTAGTTTAATTTTTTTCTAGAGTGTGCTTTCATAATTCTGTTAATGTGTTCTCAGTTCTTCGTCTGTATTGTTGTTCGAAATGTGTTGAATTCAAGTATATTTGTGTATAAAATTAATTTTAACTAATTAATTAAAATTAGAGAAAATTAATAGGGAAATGAAATTGCTGTCACCGAAAGGCTTATTTTTTGACTTTAAGATTCAGTAAAAAAGTTTTTTGTGACATAATGTTAGAATTAGAGAAAAATTATAGGGAAATGAAAGTGTTGTCACGGAAAGGCTAATTTTTTGACTTTAAGATTCAGTAAAAAAAGGTTTTTGTAACATAATATTTTCAGAAGATATCGCGAAAAAACGGCAAAAGCTTGCTCTCGGGATTTGAAAAGTTGATAGTGATCTTTTTGTTGTTTTGAAGAGCACTTGTACCAAATTTCATAAAGATCGGATCAAAACTGTAGACTTCTTCGTATAAAGAACACACGCACACCCACTCACAATTAATGTTATATACAGAATGTACGCTTTTCCTCGCTGTGGTTCCGCTGGTTGCAGGAAGTTTTTACCCAGCGACACACAAATATGGATTACTTTCATCTCAAAGACTTCCTATAAAGCAAACTCCCCCTTCCCATATATAATAGTGATGAGGAATTTCTATCTTGGGTGTCACTTAGATACTTCGGGTTCCTTGTATCTATAGAAGATGCTGTATCTCCTCTTGGTCATGACTCTTTGACTCAACTACTATATTTATAATAGAACACAACATTAGAAAAACCAAGAATTTTTCTTTAAAAAAAAGCAGACAAAGGAAATAAATCGTTAAAAAGATGTCTTTATTACAAAATAGAGGATCTTTATAAACATAAGATTACATATTCACAAACTAATTCCAAGTAAAACAGAATATTTCATGTAGCTTCACATTTTGCATAACATAGAAAAGAAGTCAACTAAAATTTATATACGGATAAGAGGTTATCCAAAAATGCATATACATTTCTAATAACTACCACATAAAAAAATAAATATACTGCATCAAAGTTTCATAACTCAAATTAATAAATACATTAATTTTTACCTAAATTACTTTGAACTACGAATTGACCGAGGGGTATTCTGAAGGAATTATACTGAGTACAAGGATATGGCGAGATGCAGCTTCGAGTTTCCCTTACTATCACTGCCGCTTGAATTTCTTTTAGAGACGGCCGATTCACAATATTTTAAACTCAAGGTTAGTTACAATCAACGAGAAAAGAGGAAACATTGAAGGAGGATCAAAAATATCAGTTGATAAAATGCATTGTGCTTGCAATTCTGGCGATTGGAACTACCAGCACATTTAGATAATAAAATGACAGTAATTTTAACCACTTTTTTCTCTTTCGGATGTGTCACCAAATGTTTCTTTAAAATCTACTACTGAGAAAACACTACTGCATGTATCACATGGATACGCTTTTTCTTTCCTGATGTGTCAGAAAATGTGCCTTTAAACTATTTTTCCAAGAAAATTCTTTATCGCATATATCACATGAATACGGTTTCTCTTTGGTATGCGTCCTTAAATGTGCATTTAAACAGTGTTGTTGCGAAAACGCTTTACTGCACGTATCGCATTTATACGGTTTTTCTTTCGTATGTGTCCGTAAATGTGTCTTTAAATTCCCTTGAAGAGAAAAAACTTTACTGCACGTAGGGCATTTATACGGTTTTTCTTTCGTATGTGTCCGTAAATGCATCTTTAAATTCCCTTGAAGAGAAAAAACTTTACTGCATATATCACATGAATACGCCTTTTCTTTCGTATGTGTCAATAAATGCATCTTTAAACTATTTTTCCAAGAAAACGCTTTATTGCATATATCACATGCATACGTTTTCTCTTTTGTATGCACCACTAAATGTTTCTTCAAGTCATATTTATCAGAAAACGATTTATTGCATATATCGCACGAATATGGTTTTTCATTCGTATGCGTCCGTAAATGTCTCATCAAAATACTTGTCTGAGAAAACACTTTACTGCATATATCGCATGAATATGGTTTTTCCTTAGTATGTGCCCGTAAATGTATCATTAAATTATATTTCCGAAAAAACACTTTACTGCATATATCGCATGAATATGGTTTTTCTTCGGTATGCGTCCGTAAATGTAATTTTAAAGCATGTCGATGCGAAAATGCTTTACTGCATGTATCGCATGAATACGGTTTTTCTTTCGTATGTGTCCGTAAATGTATCCCTAAAGTACTTCTCCAAGCAAACGCCTTATTGCATATATCACATGCATACGTTTTCTCCTTTGTATGTACCACTAAATGTCTCTGCAAGCCATATTTTTCAGAAAACGATTTATTGCATAAATCGCATGAATATGGTTTCTCTCTCGTATGCGTCACTAAATGCTTCTTTAAAGTTGATTGCTGAGAAAATGCTTTACAGCACAAGTCGCAAGCATACGGTCTTTCTTTCGTATGCGATCGTAAATGTAACATTAAATGACTTTTCTGAAAAAACGCTTTACTACATATATCGCATGAATATGGTCTTTCATCGGTATGCGTCCGTAAATGTTTCATTAAATTATCTTTCTGAGAATACCCTCTACCGCACATATCGCATGAATATGGTTTTTCCTTAGTATGCGTCCTTATATGCATAATTAAATTATTTTTCTGATAAAAGACTTTGCTGCACATGTCATACATATGGTTTTCTTTCGCATGTGTCGGTAAATGTGTTCTTGAAATCAAGAAAATTTATCTTGATTTTGTTGATAGCATGCTTTTGTGCATATGCCGTAAGCATACGATGCTTTTTGTGTGTGCGTCTTTCAGTTTTTCTGGTGAGAAAACGCTTTGTTACGAAAATCACAAAATATACACCTTCTCCATTGTGTTAGTAATAAGCAAATGCCTTTTGAAATCGGTTTGTTCAGAAAACACGAGTTCATAAATCTGAAGCGTGTTGCTTTCTTAAAGTTTCAGCTTTGAAAAGAAATTATTTTTTTCTGTATAAATCGCACGTACCAAGTTTCTCTTTTGAACGAAACAACAGATGCATCTAGAAATTTGTTTGCTGGGAATATGTTTTACAACGTGAAAGATAAGAACAAGATTTCTTACTTTTACATGGATATAAAAATATTCAAAAAAGGATCTTAATAAACAAAGGAAAATGTAGTATAATTGAGAAATGTTAAAAATATCTACTGGAAAAGTATTCTTTCCTGTTTACTGATGCTGGATTCCATCCAAGAACTGTCATACGTTGCAATCTAGATCTGTGGGGTTTATAACCTTCTTATATTTGTCAGTTTCCACCAGGAGATGTGAAGTCTCTTGTATCAGTCTCAGTGTCAGGGCTTGCTCGAAATGACATCATTCAATGAGGCCCCTCACCACGCAATTTCGAAACCTAAATGACATAAATAAATAATGTGGTTTTAAACTCGGATCAACTGAAAATTGTCACACGTATCCAAAAATTAAAACAGGACTAAAACTCTTAGAATAACTTAGTAGCGTAGCGGCAGGGGGAGAAAGGGGTTATATATGCCCCGGACGCCAAAACATTACAGCGTTTAAGCCAATTTTTGAAGCAAAATGTGATGAGACGGTGTAAAAATAATATTCTCCGGGCGCCCTCTGCACTTATTAATCCACTGATGATGACTGAGGTGAAAAAAATCATATTATTCCCTGGGCACCATTTACCATCGCTACAACACTGGAAAAACCGAGATTAACTGTCATATAAAGGGCGATTTGAAAAGAATGTCCCCACTTTGAAAAGCTACATCTCCACGACAAAACAACTTAAGCCGGTCTTTCATCATCTCTCCATTTTTAATCCACTCATTTAAGCCAGTCATTCACAACCGCTTCACGCAACGCAAATACACTCCGATCCCTTATTGCGCCTACTCTTCCTTCGCCTTCAAAACGCGAACCCCTACCTGCTTTGATTTGTTTTTCCCATTCGCGAAAGAGCCTTCAGCCCCCACATATGTCTATACCGGTCTCATTTCCTCTTATATAGCCCGGAAGTCCAAAGGAATATCCAACTTTCCGCTCCGATTCCAACTGGATTGTCGCAATGTGGACTGGTTTTGGCGTGGAGCGGTGGAGAATGTCCAGCCTCACAGGTGCATAGTTTCAATCTAATGGGTGTCCGTAAAAGCTTGAGACCGCGATTGCCGAGTGGGAAAGTGTCGGATTCGGGGCCGGATTGTTTCAGGTTCGAAACCCGATTCCACTGAAGAACCGTCGTGTATTGGGTCTGTTGCAAGTTAAATAATACGTAGGGTGGTCAAACTTTCCCCCGCTTGTGTGCTGCACAACATCTATTTTCCCTCGGTTTACGCAAAGGAGTGTAAAGCCTAGTAACGCAATGTTTAGACGGAAGGGCGCTGGTGTGGAGCAGAAATTTGCAGAGGGGGTACAAGCTCAAGTGTCGTCCTCTTTGTATGACCACGGTTCAAAATTACGGGGTCTGTCCCAGAATAGCCCTCGTGTTGCTTCAAAACGGGTCGTTAGTATAATTAAACTCTAAAAAGAATTTTCTACCAGAATTAAAGTAACGAATTTATGATATGCATCTGGCAACACATTGCTTAGTTAAAGGGGAAAAAATCGATGCTAGAATTTTGTATGAATACTTGCTATTTGCGGTAGAAAGATTGAAGCTGCCATCAGGGCCGGAATTAGGTGGAGCCTCTGAGAGATGGAACTGTGACCCTCTCCGCGATTAGGCAGGGCGACAGCACTGGTCTGGCGTAAATCCCGCTTTTGGCTCCTCCAATAAAGCAGAGTATAGCACGAGGCCACTATTTTCTATCAAATAAATTCACGAATAGAAGACAATAGTAAAAACTTCTCCCAATGGGACAACTACATGCGTGTTCTTACTGGAGTGACAATACTGGCCTCGTAAAAGCGCTACTTAAGAGATGGTCCGCTTTCTGGTTTGGCCAGTTGTTTCTCATAGAAGTGGCGCTGACACGGGGGAGGAAGGGAGTGGGTTGCCTCCCACTTTTTGTGGAATTTTATTTTTTCTAATTTAGCTGCCTAAAACTAGGAATTAGATTTATGTAAAAAAAAGTAATACTCTCCGGGAAAGCTAGCTAATTTTGTAACTAAAATTTAAAGTTTGTTCTCTATTTCCTATACTCCGGGCACTTTAAGGTGTTTATAAATTTTTATTCCTCTAACCTTTGCTTCCAGTCGCCGCCACTGTCCTATAGCACACCATAGTGACCAGTAGCATGTTTTGGATGATTCGTGAGCTCTTTTTGAGCTTAAATGATGCGCTAATATTCCTACTTTTCAACGAATGATTGTTGTAAAGTGAATACTGTTTTTCGGAATCCACTGAATTCCAAAATACAGTATTCATCATCATCCCCCGGACATTCACCTGAGTACTTACGAAATTTATTTATTTTAAAAGCAGAATTTTCCCGAATTAAAAGCAGGAGTGCCGTTAGAGTTTGCGTGTAGAGGAGGGCAGGGTCCCCCAAACTGAAATACAAGGGGAAGAGCGCAATGATGACGATCTCAAAATTTCGATAGTTCTTTATTTATCTACTAGTTGAATAGCCCGTTGCTTGAATGGGGTACAAAATTTTGCCACGACAGGGGAGCCCTGCCCCACCGGACACACCACTCTTTGTAATAGCTGTTAGCACTGCGATTCAGACAGTTATTGAAAGCATTGAAACTTCGACTCTTCAGCGAGTGATGCAGAATTTCGCTCTTCGTTTGCGCCATATTATAGCTATAGATGGAAGACACATCGAACATGTAATCAACTAATTCCTATGTATTGTACTTTGTTTTAGAATTTAAATAAAATTTTTTGAATCAGTAGTTTTGAGAAATTAATTTTTAACATCAGCGCGTTAATTACTGGTCACACTGTAGAATCTTTGCAATGATTTCTATCAACACCATTTACTGCCTCATCAATTGTTTTTGGTTCAAGACAACAATCATTTTGCATTGCTGCCAAAGCTTTTACATAACACATACGATTTAAATTTGGCATTTGCAAATCTGGCATACCATTCATGTCAAAATCCTGATAACGATTTGGAAGTCTAGTTTCTCTGTACAGACGAGTCAATGCAGGCAGCGAGTTATCGACTGCATTATCCAAATTTGTATTATTATCACTAGCATCATCATTAATAGTAGTAATATTCCCTGAAGAATCAATTTCAGAATTATCATTAACTAAACTTCCTGTTTCAATATTTGAATCATGATTATCCTCATTATCTGAAGAACTAGCTATACTCCCACCGAATAAAGAGTCATTATAAAATTCAGGTTTATTAGTATTTGTTTGATGATACATTTGATTTTCCAAAAAATGTGCATTTCGTGCATTTATTATTTCATAACTTACAGGATCTATCAAACGATATTCTTTTCTATCCTGACAATACCCAATAAACATAATTTCTTTTGCTTTAGCATCCCATTTTGTACGTTTCTCTTTAGGAATATGAACGAATGCACGACACCCAAAAACCCTTAAGTATTCCAAGTTAGGTTTACCTCCACTCCATTTTTCATAAGGAGTCATACCTGTAACTGCTACTGTATGAGAAATATTCTTACAGTGATTAGCAGTTTGAACAGCTTCTGCCCAATATCTTTGATCAAGATGAGCATCAGCTCGCATTGATCTTGCCCGTTCAACAAGACTTCTATTGTTCCGTTCTGCTACCCCCACTTGTTCGGGTGTATACGGAATGGATTTTTGATGCTGAATCCCTTTGGATGCTAGATATTTTATCGTCTCGTTATTTATATATTCTGTTTCATTGTCAGAACGCAATACTTTGATTGGCCTGCCAGTTTGCTTTTCAACGTGTAACTGAAATATTTTGAATTTTTCAAACACTTCAGACTTATGTTTTAAAAAATAAACAAAAGTCATTCGTCTATAAAAGAAACAAAATATTGAGAACCACCAATTGATGCGACATTCATTGGCCCACATAAATCAGTATGCACAATACCTAATACTTCCTTGGCCCGTTTAGTTTTACCCTTAGGAAATGGCTGCCTATGAATTTTGCCCTTGATATAGGATGTACAATCATCCAATTCTCCATTAAATGTAAAACCTTCAACCATATCCTCTAACCTTATCATTCCCCCTTTACTCAAGTGACCTACTCTTTTATGCAATAAATCATTTGAAATACTATTATGAGTAATTAATGCCCATTCATTACATATACCAAGTGAATACAAATTGTCACTGACACCTGTTCCACTAGCAACTAAATGCTTGTTTTTGTATACAAAACATCTCTCCCCTGTAAATGAGCTAACCCTTCCAAAAGTTTTGTTTAAATACTTGATTGACAACAAATTTGTTGTCAACTCAGGTACATGTAAAACATTATAAATGTTACATTCTCCTTTTTTCCATTTCTAGACAAGAGGAATGTTATATTACCTACACCCTCAACTTCTATCACTGAACTTCCCGAATTAATCAATTTAATACTAGGTTTGGTATAGTTTGGTATATCAATTAATTCCTTATGTGGAGTCATGTGATAAGAAGCACAAGAATCCATAAACCAAATATTAGGGTCTGGATTAGAACTAGCTACATACAAATCTGCCATGTAAGCTTTTTCCCTTTTAGGTTGCTTTGACTTAAAACCATTCTTTTTACTGGATTTATTTTCATTATACCCAACATTTGGACGAGATGGTTTTACACAATCGGAACTTTTGTGACCATATGAATTGCACTTGAAACATTTTCCTTTAAAATATTTTTCACCCTTAAACTTTTCATTCACAAAAGCAGGTTCCCTACTATCATCTACTTGGGGCTTTACATCCTCAGCTAATAACCGATTTCTAACATTATCAACTGTAATTTTCTCACCACAATTCTTTAATGCCATTATAAGTGGTTCAAATCAATCGATCAGGTACATTTGCTAAAATTATCCCAGCAATTAATTCTTCATCAGGTTTAATTCCTGTAGATTTTAACTATTAATATGCTGAAATGACCCTATACAAATAATCAGTCATATCTTTATAGTCTGTATAGCGAGTGTTAACCAGTTCCTTTATAATTGAAACTTTTCTTGTTATGCCTTTATCCTCATAAGTTTCTGCTAACATAATTCCCAGCTTCTTTCCCACTTGATAAATCCCTTAAGTCATTCAAGATTGTTTCACTTATCCCCTCACAATATAAGACAAGGCTTTGATATCTTTTACTGGGTCTTCCTTACTATTCCCACAACATACATATTATTACACATACAACATTACATATTCCCACAAGTCCTTTTTAATAAGATGCATTTTCATGGAAAATTTCCAATCCATGTAATTAGCCCTTCCAGTTAACTGTCTATGATTAAATGAACCTTCTCCCCCAGGCATGTTGACTCTTATTTTAACCCTAACAAAGCAGACAAAATTCCTTTGAGAGCAATTTTAATAAATTTTCTATTAAAATTAATTTATTCTCAATTAAGGATTTGCATAATTATTTAATTAAAATGCAAGATTAAAAGTTAAAACATTATTAATCATAGTCATTACACTCATTTAACAGTTAGGCCTACTACCATGTGGTTAAACATGCTTTTACTTTAACTCTAAAAATATATTTATAGAATTAACATCTTAACTAATTACTTTTTAAGTAGAATCTCATTCTCTGGGCCCATAACCTAATAAACTATCACATATATGCAGAGAGAGTGCAGAACAAGAGAAATAAGTCACAACATACCTGCTTTCTGGAAACTTGGAGAAGAGAATTTTATTATAGAAGTTTCTGCTTTATATAAATGCACATTGCGCCATCTATCACCTTACAACATAATTAAAAACTAACACTTTCTACAAGGGGGGGCAGCCTCTCTTGTTCTAGAGCTGAGGTTCTCAAAGTTTTTTCCCTCGTGTACCCTTTATTAGTCCTTTTAGCTTCGAGTACCCCCTACTGTCATACCCCCAGTAACCATATGTTTATGTAAGGAAGTTTTTTCAATGTTAAGGGCTTTTTTAAGTTGAAGAGTCAAATGACTCCAATAATTAATCTTAATTAATAATTCTAAACTAGAAGGGAAAAAAATAAAACAAAACATACGACAGAGTGGTGCCTAATGAAGCTGCAGCTTTTACGAAGACATTGATGATTTATGCATAATCAGGGCTGTTGAAGACAATATATTAACTATATATTTACCAGGTTTCATTTATCTTTTTTTTTTTTTCTTATTTTGAACATTGGCTTTAGTTTGCACAACTTTCACTTGTATTTCTCACACGATTTTGGGGAAACAAAATTCTGTAACTTATTTTAATCCCTTATGTTTTTTGTGTCCGACTTTTTAGAACTTGGATTTCGGGTACTCACAACTAGTCCTTCACATACCCCTAACTAGTCCTTCGCGTACCCCAGGTTGGGAAACTCTTTTCTAGCGGAAATCGGAGAAGGCGAGGGGGGGAGAAGTAGGTGCAGTAGGGGATCAGAGTGACCCGTTGCGGATGGTTTTTACCTACCTAAATGGATGGGCTGAAAAATGGAAAAGCGTGGAGTGCCATAACGCCATTTTCTTGGAGTGGAGTGTTCGTGAATTGGCAGGTTTCAAAAGCAAACGCCTCTAGAAGCTTAAAAAGAAGAATTTCATTCTTTTTATTACTACGACTGCTACTTAATTAAAGTAAGAATTACTGCAAAATTTCATAAAATATTCGCTGTTTTTCTTTACTAGCATATATCTCTTCAAAATTCTGTTTTATAATTAACACAGAATAATAACTTAGAATGTATGTAAAACAATTCTTAAATATTAGAGCTATTATTAATTAATTGTTAAAATAACTATTTAATTCAGCTATTGAAAGTTTAAAAGATATTTTATGATGTCATTTCAGCCTAATGTCATTCACCCTTTATAGGACCGTGGTAAGCATACTTCCACCAAATTCATCAATTTTTAAATGTACAAGGTAAACTATTTTGAAGTTCTCATCAAATTTTTCGATGAAATGAAATCCAGTACATTCCAATTTCTAATCACAAAGCATAAAAAAGTGTCTTGCCTTTTAAATTAATTATTAATTAATGAAATTAATTAACAAAATAATAATGTCATCGAATAAGCCAAATGAATTTCTTTTCTTAAATTAATCTCAATCCCAAAGTTATTTTAATGTGCCATTACTAGAAAGAAAAGCCCTAGAAATGGTTAAATGATTCAGAGTTTCAATACGAGCAATTAGATAACAATAGTATACTTTTAACTTTTTAATAGTGCACTTTTTAACATAATTTCTAATGATAGATTATTTATTTATTTTGTTTTCGTAAAGTGCATTGAATAGATAAATAGAAGGGAAAAAAAGCGTTCCATTTCAAGTCAAAATACATAAAGCGGGAAAATCGACTTCAGATATATTTGGTTTATTTGAATAATAGAAATTTAAATTAAAATTAAAAGGAAAATAAATTAAAAGAAACAAAAAGTAAACAATAATGATAATGAAAAATAATGAAAACAATAAACGTTTTTGCGCGCAAACGCAGCAGCAAAAAGTAATTGCTTCAACAGAAAAAATTTTTAAAAATAATACAACAAAAATTATAAAATAAAAAACCAAAGATTCTCTAATACTTAGAACACTTTAATTACAAATTATTCAAAATGGAAAGGAACTAAAATGGCGCACTCATGAGAAACCACAAGCCATTTTTAGTTCAAAAAGAACAAAATTTTCTGTGGAAAGGAATGACAAAAAGTCAAAATTTATTCCTGCCTGTGGTCTGAATTTTGTCCGGCCACCAAATAAAAAACATAAATCCAAAAAATTACCAAATCCATAATCAGAAAAAAGAGATAAAAAAAAATCCACCTTCTTTCAAAAGCAAGCCAAGCAGAAAAAGAACGCCATAGATAAAAGCAATCGACGATCTAGAAGCTAGCCAGTAACTCCATCTATGAAGAAAAATTCGAACTATTTCGCAGGAGAACAAAAACTATTTTTGATTAAGAGATCAAGTTTAAGTCATATGGGTATCCGTTATCCTTTAATTTATTATTTAAATGATCTAAGGCTTTAACTAAAGTAGAGTGGTTATTACAAATATGTTTAATCCTCTAATTTGAGAAAAAATAGAGTTCTTTATGATTTTAAAATGAAGACTTGTCTGAAAGTTGCAAAGTGAAATAGCCTTGAAATTAAATTCTTTCCACTTGTCAAATATTCCAACTGAAATATCTGAATTCAAAATTTCAATTTCTAGATCCAAAAAATTACATTTGTTCAATTCATTATTAGTTTTATTTAATTTGAGTTCTTTTGGATAGCAGCTAAGGTCATAAATGAAATGAAAACCATAAACAATTTCATTATTAATTAAATTCTCTCTAAAATGAGGGAGAAATAAATTGGCTAGTGCACTGGAAAAAACAACAAACCCATAAACACTAAGAACCTGCTTTAGTAGTTAATTCCATTAAAGAGATAATTTTCACAAATATTTACCCTGCAAATTTCTAACCATTTATTTTTATCAATTAAATCAGTATTAAGGTATAAATCAAATAAATTAGAGCACACTTCAATTAATTTATTTTGTGGGAGGCTAGTAAAAAGATTTTCAAAATCAAATGTATAAATGCTATAAATTTTATTTTCTTTGATAAAGTCCAAAATTTTAGTGTTATTGTCAATAATGAAGCTCTCTTCCTCTTTGATTTTTTTAAGAATAATTTTTAGAAATATAAAGAAGAATTTGCCAAAATAATAAATATAACTACCAGTGCTACAAGTAACAAATCTAAATTTTAAGGGATTTTTCTGAAATTTTATAGTGGGGAAAGGTAAGGATAATTTAAATTACTGGTTTTAATTTTAGTTTTTTTAGCAAGTGCTGACATTCTTTTGTCAAGTTCTTTTTTGCCAAATTTTATTAATTGATATGTATTATTTGAATTATTTTTCATTAAGCATTATTTCCTTGAAGTGACGTTTACACATTATGCAAAAATTATTTCCTGCTTTATTTGAATATATACCAAAAATATTAGCTTTAATTATCTATTAACTGGAATTTTCCGCTGACGAGTACACTTTAACAAGGAAATATCAAACTGATGCTTTAGATTTGGCAAGAATCGACATTGTGCAATGCTAACAACAGTATTTATGCTAAACAGATTAAGCAAAAACATGAGAATCAACAGCGGATTGAAAATTGCTGCATTAACCCTTAGAACCCAAATTAAGAATTAATCTTTAAATGCCCAGTGTTGCCTTTAAGCAAAATACCCAATTTTGTCTTCTAAAATCTTCAGAATAAGATTGAAGCTCTAATGCCCATTGTTGTCAATAAGGTACATAATGAAAATTTTATTAAATCATTTTACAACATATAGATGGCAGCCTAAGTGCTGATAAAAAAAAATGAAGTGATGTTTTTCACTTGAAGCTGCATCTTTTTTTACTTTATTTGCACGTTTGAGAATAATATCATATTTTATTCTACAATATTGAAGGAAATTCCTTATCTGTATTATTATTTATTAAAATTCATCTATTTTTGAAATTATAGAATTTTATCAAGGAAATTTTTTTCTGAAAAAAAAAAAGTATTGTCAGTTGGTAACAAACTGTCCTTTAGCCATAAACCATACTTAAACAAAACTTTAAAAAACCTTAGAACAAAATAGGAATTTTAAAAATATTTTTCTCATGTTTTATTCAAGAAATGAAATCCAAAAAAACATTTTTAAATCAATTTTTAAAAAATAAGGCCTTTAAGGCTTAAAATCCCTATAGCTCTTTCTATTTGTAATAATTTTTCAGAAAAGTAAACATCAATTCAGATTTTGGAATATGAAATAAAAGGTGCAGAATTTTATAACCTTGCTTGAGAAGATTCAATGCCTGTAACATTTACCTTCCTTCTCTGTAAAACTTTTATAATTTAAAATCTCATTTGCAATTTAGTGTCAGTATAGAATTATTGTCTCAAAGGAAAAGGAATTTAGTTCTGAAGTTGCAAGTTCTGCACAATATATATATATATATTTCCTTGATATTAATAACAGGAAGTTGGAAATGTCGAGATAAAGATATCGTTAAAATTTTGTATCAGGTTCTTAAATTTTGAAATACATTTTAAACAATTATTGAAAACTCAAAAATAGTAATTTTAAAATAACAAAATGCAGATAAATAAATAAATATCATTAGCTTTTCTCAATTGTACTCATGAAAACAAATTATGCATATTGACAAAAAGAATTTGATTCTGATTTTTTATAAATCAAATGGCAGACCTGGCTCTGCCAATTTCATATTGAAATTCAATGATTTTTGTAAAATTTTTTGCTTTTAAAATATTGCTCAGGAAATGGTTCAAACATTTTTTTAGTGTAAGGATTTACTATTACTTAAATAGTACAAATATCCTTATTTGGTATGATTTTTCAAGTTAAATGTAATGTTCCAATATGTAAGTAACAAGAAAATGCCCTTAAAATAGAATTAGTTCTAATAACATTCTAGTTTATAAGTCACAAACATGCGACTTCACTATTTCAATTTGTGAATGGAATTTTAAATATTCATGGAATTTAAATAAATATAAAGCTGATCACACACAGTGGCATTAACTGGCGTCCAGGCTATAGTATAATTTTTTCATCCTGCCTTTGGCATCAGTGGTTTAGAAAAGATTTCTTCGCTCTTTTTCTCGATCCTTCATGATATTTTACTTTAAAAAGCGGAAGGAATGCAATGTTTTATACCCACGCCAAACCCTAAAACTAGCACTTGGGTTATTCATACTCTCCTGCTACCTGCTCCCCCTCTCCCAGTTGCACACTTGAGCAATGGCGGAATGGCCAGGTTGATGGCAAGTGGGCCCGCTTATTCAGTAAATATGGGGACCTGAATGTGCGAGTAAAAGAGAGAGAAATAGAAGAACTCTTTTTTTCTAGAAAATATCTGGTGCCTTTTCTGAGCAAAATTACAAATAGTTTTATGTTAAACCACACAAGCAATAACCACAAGACTTTTATTCTAGTAGGAACCCCCGGCAAGACAGAGGGGATAACCCCTTTGCTCAAGAAGGGTACGACCCTTGGAGGTGGCTAAACAACTTACTTTTTGTTGTTCTTTGTGCATTTTGCTATCATAAAACTGCCGGACAAGCGAACTCGCCTATTTTCTAAAGTAAAATAAGGGGGATAAAAGTCTTCTTCGGGCCTCTTAAAACTGTAACAAGGGAGGGGGGGGGGCGGAATATGACATAATTTTAGGACCAAAAGACATCTTTGAAAATGTTCCATTTTTCTGGGTTGAATGATGTAATGATACTAGTGAAATTTCGAAGCTACAGATCATAAAGACCTTATTAAGAAATTCATTGTGAGGCCGCGATGGGATAGTGGCAAGATCTTGCCCTTAAGGGTTCGCCAATAACATCCAAGATATTTATCGCACCAAAATTATTTTTACACCATCTTAAAGAGCAATAAATTATCTTTTTGATGACACTGATTTCATTGCGGTACAATTTTTTTATCTAATTATAATTAACCTTTCAAAATTAATTTTAAACACAATTTGTAACAATGTTTTCTATTGTCAAAAAATTAAATTCAAACCAATCTATTGTTTCATTAAATCCTTCATTCATGTGTTTTTGCCACTGTTAAAGTTATGATAAGAAAATATTGGTTACTTTGGACTCCAAGGCAGACTTGGGGCCACAGTGGCCTAGTGGTAAGGTCTCGACCGGAGGGTTCCAAGTTCAAAACTCAATTATACTAAAGGTCAGCAGTGTATGCGGGTCTGTTGCACGTTAAATTATACATACTGGGTCAAACGTCCTCCCGCTGGTGTGATGCAGAAGTTTGGAGGAGGGAGTGCCAGCTCAGGTGTTGTCCTCGTCATCTGACGGCGGTTGAAAATTATGAGGTCAGTCCTAAAATAGCCCTTGCGTTGCTTCAAAACGTGAGGTTAAATGACTTGCCACTTAATGAAGTAACAACATGTAATAACACTTCTGCACTTTTGAATTGTTAATATTTGACAATAAAAAGTGTTCTTTAAAAAAATTGGAATTGGTGAATAGTTTGAACTTATTTTTAGTTTCGTTACAAAATTCTCGAAATTGCAGTACAGTTCCAAAATTATAGAATGCTATACAACCTTCAAAATTATCTAATTTTCAATCACAAAATTGCATTTATAGTTGGTACTTCTTACTTCCAATCACTTTTATAATATGTGTATTGTATACTGTAATTACTAATATATATATAACAGACTTTTAAATTAGGAATAGATATTAATAACTTACTAATTTTAATTTACTCATGGCAACCACTATTTTTAGTCAGTCCGCCACTGCACTTGAGGATGCTCAATCGAATATGAAAATATGTGTCTTTAAACTTGTTTGCTGGAATAAGCTTTATCATGCAAGTCATAAACATAAGATTTTTCTTTTGCATGCATATAAAAGTTTTCACAAAAGTATATTAATACCTTAAGCACCATTCGTATCCAAATGGATACAACATCTACTATACTAATAGGCTTTATACAAAGGCATATTAAATTAATTTTCATATCAACTATACATAGTAAGATAAATTAATTTTGTAGATTTATTCAGTAATATTTCTATTTAAAATATATCAATCTTATAAAATATTTTAAATTTGTCATTTCATCATCAACAATACTGAATTAATTAGAACAGTGAAAGCAAAATAACACAAAAATTTTATATCATAAGGACTTACTAGAATGTCTGGCTGGTGTGAATACTGGCAGTTCGTTAATATTTTGTATCGCCGAACCTCCCTAAATTAAAAAAAAAATTGTCACACACAAAATAATCCAGATATATAAACTATATCTTCATAATCATACAGAAAGAAAAAAAAGAGAAGAAACATAACCATAAGCTATAACAAACAATGTGGAAATTTTTCACTAAAAAGTATAATCAGACATAGTAATTATTTCTAAATTGTCAATGTAAATAGTAATTATTTCTATGTTGCTCATAGTTCTAACGATTATTTCAGTAATGGCAATAATTAGCAAGCACATAATGGAGCAAATTACAATTCCATGTATAAAAAAAATTTATACAAAGAAATTGAAAAGAAAAGGGAAAAAAAATAGCACCTATAAACTATGAAAACAAATTACTATTTAGCAGTTGATGTGTAATACGAAATTCCTGGATTTAAAAATATCCAGGATCTGATTTTTCAATATAATGTCAAAAATGATTCTAATGAAAATTACTACTTACTATTTAATTGCTAAAGTATAATTTGAAATTCCAAGATTAAAAAGTAGAAATATTACGACTTTTTTCATTATAATGTCACAAATGATTTGAAAGAAAATCACAAATTTTTCAGCTAATTTGAAAGTACAGGTTATTGTAAATCATTACTTATCAATATAACATATTAATTGAAAGTTTTAAATAATTTCCATGCTCTTTACGAAACAAAATAAATTAGCAAGTGGTTCATCAAAATATCTGGTTTGTTTACAAACCTCCCTACTGCTAATCATCGCATAGCTCTCTCTAAGTAAACCCTGCGTCATGCGTTTTGCGCAGTAACTTAATTTTTTATACGTACTCACACACGTGGGAGAAAACCGAACCGTTCACTTCACTGATTCGGATCCAAAACTAAAATGGAATTAATATCCAAAAGCATTTTAATATTAAGTTTATAAAATTGAAACTTTTATTTGAATAATATTATGAATTATTCTTTATTATATTAATAATTATTTCTATTAATTAATTTCATTTATTAATTTTAATTATAATTAATAATAATTCTTATCAAAAATTGATAAAACCCGTTTAAATTAAATTTTAATTTTCATTCGATTTAATTGTTTGCATTAGCTTTAATTAGAATTAATAAGCAATTTGAAGTATAAATAATGTCTTCGTTTTGATTTAAAAAATTAATTATCATAAAGGTAAGTAAACATAAGAAGAAAAGGCTGTTATTTTTAAAACAAATTAACTATATAATATTCATTATGATTGTTATACATTATAATATGAATACAATTTATGGAAAAATATGTTGTTTTTATAAAGACACAAGAATCTAATGGCCAGGAACAATAATAAATCCTAGTTATTTAAATAGGAACCATTTGTTTCCCTCTAGAAATGAAACAAGCAGGTTGAGAAATATACAACAAATTTACAGATACAATTACTTTACGACTGGAGCATAGCTAACAAAATTTTGTTTGCATAAAGTGATGTTTTGCAACAACGTTGGCGCAAACAGGTTCCACTTAACCCTTTATGTCCCAAATTAACTGACCAGTAAGTTTTTAATTTTATTTTTGCATCGTTAGATACGTTTTGGTGTTCAATAACCCAGGAAAGAGGTAAATTAAAATAACTCAATTAATATTTAAAAGCTTTTAATTTCTCCCTTTAACTGCCATATATTGCGTGCTGGTGGAACTACATTCTTCGTGTTCTTGTGACTGTCGGAGAAAACGGTCATAATAAGAATATATAAGCGTGGTTAAAGCGGGACTTTTAAATTCGGTCGGGATATAATGGGTTAAGCTGTGGAAGAGTACATTTTCAAGCATTCGTTGGATAAACCTTTCATACGAATAATGCTCATCAAAGGATTCAGGACGGTGCGTGAATTGGACTGATTTCTTTAAAGTACGAAGGACTTACAAAGCCTCTTTACTTGGGCTCAGTGCCGAATCCGGGGGTGCGAGCGCTATCGGGTTGCAGCCCCCCAGAGCTAACCCAAAGTTCTTGATTTTATTTAAAATCACTACAACTGTTTGTTCTTAATTTTCATTTAAAAAAATAATAATAAAATCGCGACATTGCTTTTTGGCTTGATAAGTTCGAAAATTTTCCTACTTTTCTAGTCATTCCACTTGTACTTGTAGCGTTGATGCGCTCGAAAACATTTTTTTTTTTGCTAATTATTTCATTGTATTTTTTATTAAATTATCTAAAGTATTGTAGTGTTCTTTATGATTCTTATTGTCAGGTGAAGAATGTCTGTAAAATTAAAGTGTTTTGGTTCACATAAGCCATGAGATTTGACATCCGTCAACTACGATACAAAATTTTTATGACCTCCCCCCCCCCCCCGACCCGAATCCTGGATTCGCCACTGCTCGGGCTCATGGTGGTTTCTCTTCTGGTGCCATTCATCGTCATTTTTCTCACTTTCTGTGGCGTCATCGCATTGAAAATGATCACTATAAGCAAATTGTTGATCACTACTACCCGCAGATTATTTATGTGTTTAGATACGGGAGATAGGTTCCACGCTATTTTGATCAGTACAGCCGACTGACCGTTACATTCGTGATCACTATAAGCGGCGACTACTGTATTGTAGTTTGTTGGTTACGTTGTTTACACTATATGGATAGGTTTTAATATAAGCTTGTATATCATTGAGGAGGAATACACAGTCGCGTAGTGAGGATAAGTGGCGCATAATAACTTTATAGCTGCTTCTGGCTTACTCTGTGCATGAAATTTTGACTCCATAGTGGTCTAATGGTGTGTCAGGAAAGGAAAAATTTTGACGCTTTTCGTGGTATTTTTAAACGCTTATAGCTCCGCAACCAAATAACATAGAGAGTTAGTTTTAGTTCCATTTAACAGAGAAAGGTTGACATTGAAGATTGCAAAAAGAATTTTAGAATTTGGAATTACGGTTTAGTCACAGTCGAGATGCAAAGTTGGTGAAAATAATCAAAAATTTTGATGACGTCACAGCAACCGATGCACGCTCACGCGGACTAAGGCAATTCAGTCATCGATCTGAGGTTTCACACGAAATATTACTAAAGATTGTTGAATTACGTCGAATTGCGTGCTAAAGTTAAACGCTTATAGCTCCGCAACCAAATAACATAGGTTTTAGTTTCATTTAACAGAGAAAGGTAGACATTGAATATTGCAAAAATAATTTTAGAATTTGTAACTACGGTTTAGCCACAGTCGAATTGAAAAGTTGCTGAAAATCCCGAAAAATTTTGCATAGACACTAGACTCATAGTCACTATGGACTATCGAGTAATAGTCATATAGAGCTACTTTAGTCACAGTTGAGTAAGGTAAGTAAGTCTACGCCCCTCAATCCCAGCCTCCCGTCGATTTTTTTTCCAACCTTGCGTCACATTTGACTTTAAAGAGTGCCATAAACGAATAGTGTTTTATTTCCATGGCGCACCTTAAGACTAGCCCCCGGGGCATATGTACACCCTTGTCTCTCCCCTCTCTACGCCACTAGCTTTACATGTCCATTTATATGTATTACCAGTTAAATCTTAGAAAACTTAAATAATTAACCTCGTGAAAAAAAGTTAAGTCTTAAATGTATTGCAATTAAGTTATTTACTTCGAGATTGTTTATCTAGGTTAAATATGCACTTGGCTTATATTATCTGACCATTCTTCTATAAATTAAGCTTCTTGGTTTGATTTCTAGTTGCAATTAACTCTCTGACGGGAATCTCGGTCGCTACGACCGACAAAGCACATGTTAATTAACGGGTATTCGAAGCATGTTCCGGTTCGAGGTTTCATAATATTTTCCGATCATAGGGTCTAATGATGATGACGTATCCAATACGCAAAATGAATTTTCCGCAGATCATTAATTTGCTGATAATGCGAACTCTTTTTTTTTATGTTACTTGAACTCACTATCCTTCGGTAAGAAAATTTCCGATCTGGTAAATCATTGAACAATGAATGCTTTCAGCTTTCCAAAAATTGACATTACTGTAATATTCGTAACGAATAAATATATATACATTTGTAGAATTATTAAAATATTTAAAGAAAATAAATTAATTAGATAAAAAATCGTTTGGTAATAAAAGAAAGTAATTTAAAAATATCGTTTGGTATTAATTCTTTTCTAAAGATTATAAAAATAGTGTGGCATCGATATATTTGTCTTTTGCTAACGTTGCCTAGCAACGGAGAATAATAAGAGGGAAAAAAACATGGAATTCTATATAAGTGAGTGATGTAAGAGTATGTGTTTGTTTTACATATTTGTGCTATGGAAGACGTCCAATAAATATATTATTATTGATAAAGAAAGCTCCCCGATTTTTCATGCTCTACTAAAACACATCACATTACTAAATTAATACTATTAATATGGTGACAGAACCAGTAGGTCTTCGGAGGCAACTGGTGTGCAATACAGCCCATTGCAACGAATCCCAAACAGAATGATCCAGAAGTTTGCTATAACCGAGAGTACGCTATATCAGGTCGAATATTGACTTCACAAAATTTCCAATATTTCTTAAACACATTTTTGTGTCGAACAAATTTGTTCGCGCGCCGCTGTCTTTGTATCAGCGTCAGATGGCGCTACTGTTCCTTATTTTTAAGCTAGTGACCTCGATTTAATAAAACAGTACAGTCCATGAGGCTTGTGTGTGATGTGTCTTTTTCTGAGCTATGACTTTGTGTTTGTGCTAATCATTTTTGGTCCGTCGAGCCGGAGCCAGTAGTCTGTGATCTTTGGAAATTGGAGTTTTGTGAGTGTGTTTCCGGTGTTGTGATGTAGAGATTTATAAAACGTGATTTGTGTTGATTTTGGCGGATTCGGATGTTGGATGGTGCTTTCTGGTAAGTGAAATAATTGGTTTAATTGTAGATTGAGATGAGAAATAGTCTAATTGGTAGAAGTTTTATTGCTGTTGGTTTTATCCGATGTTAATTGCTGTATTTATGAGTTACTTTCTGTTTCGTGTTGGTTGCGTTCGCCGGTGGTTTGGATTGTTTTAGATTTGGGTTTGAATTTTTAATCTACACTTCTGTCAATACGTGTATAATAGTTCTTGTGGTTAGTATAGGGATAGCATAGGCTTAATAATGTCTGTTAAATTGAATCTTAGGAAACATGAGCTAATCGCGATTGCGGAAGAAATGGGTTTGACGGTTCCAGACAAGGCGAAAGTGGTGGATTTGAAAGCTTTGATCGAATCTAGTGATATGTATAAGGACGATATTGAGTTAGTGCGTAATCTTGTGGATGGTATTTTGGAAGAAAAGAGAGAAAAATCGGAACGAGAGAAACGAGAGTATGAAATAGAGAAAATAAAGTTAGCCCAATTAGAAAAACAGCTAGAAATTGCGAATGCGAGAGAGAATTTGGCTAACACATCTCAAACTACCGAAATCAGAGAACCCAGTTCCCTAACTAATAATTTGGAAAGTTTAATTAAAAGTGTTAAAACCCAAACGATCCCAGTGCCTGTTAGGTCAGAATCGTTTAATCTGTTTTTCCATTCTTTGGAAAAAGCATTTCAGAACAAATCTGTACCTAATGAATTAAAAGCCGAGATTCTTTTAAATATTTTGGGAGAAAAAGTTAATAATTTACTAGCGTATGTTAGTCGGGAGGACTTATGCGATTATGAAAAGATAAAGGAGATAGTGTTAAAGGAATTTGAACCCACTCCCCAAGAATGCCTGAGTAATTTTAAAAAGGCTCAGAGGTTGCCATCGGAGACTTACGTGCAGTTCGCTTCTCGCTTGTGCGCGTCCTTTGACTATTATTGTCAATTACGTAAGGTGACTGATTTTAGGTCTTTGTGTGATCTTATAGTTTCTGATAAGATTTTCGAAACGCTTGAGTGAGAATTGATGACTCATATTGCTGTCAAACAAGGTGAATCTTTTTTTAAACCCCAACAGCTCGGTAGAGAGTGTGATGTTTACTTGTCATCGAGAGGTAGGAGTACAAAAGAACTAAATAGGAATACCGTGAGTGAAGCAAAACGAGTGGTAGGAAATAAATGGCAGACTTCTAAATGGCGAACAGATAAAAATGTATCCAAAATCTTTGTGTCTGAAACTAAAAATATAACTTGTGTCCTTTGTAAAAGAGCGTATCACTCTCTTTCTACGTGTTCCCAATTTAGACGGCTATCAGTAT
>BGPR01021098.1:0-26956 GCA_013235015.1 Araneus ventricosus | reverse complement strand
ACAAAGCATTTCTCGCCAAAAAAGCGAAATATCGCCAAATATTGGCATCGAAAACACTCCCCATAGGCGTCTATAGTGGGATTGGTTTTTATGCTGGACGTCCGGATCGTAGTCTATCACATGTGCAACCGGTTTTTTAAATTTTTTCACTCGGTGAAAAAAATTGAAAAAAACTGGTATACACGTACTGCTTGTAAGGAACATGGACCTCTTCTCAGCTGATGGTTTGGACGTTAACACGCACTGCATTTGTGGTATTTTGCCCATTCATATAGTATAGCTTCAGTAATTCACCATGTTGTTTCGATGTAAGCATAGGCAGTCGTCCCTGGTGGGGCTAAAGCGGGAGTATGAAGTTAAACAATGGTTTAATAGACTTGATAAACATTAAAATAATTTTGTTGAATATAGTATTTTAGTTTGAATAAGGCCATTATATAATCTTTAAATATAGCTGAAATTTAAAAATTCTCACCGTAATATTATTGAGTCATCTTTTTAGGTAAAATATGTCTATTTATAAGTAAAACTTTGTTTTTCCTTTATAATAGAGACGTTATAAAAAACGTTATTAAAAACATATGTTGGTTGATGGGGGAATACAGACATTAAAAAATTTAAAAATGTATGTTGATTGATGGGGAATACAGACATTAAAAAATATATGTTGATTGATGGGGGCACCATCTTGTTATCGTGCAAGGTTGGTAACTTGGCTGTAAGCATCATGTCGTTGGCACGTGCGAGCACTCGATGGAAGACACAACGACAACATGGTTTAGATTACGGAGTTCCGCTTTGTGAGAAAATTTCACGTGCACCTCCACATGATAATTTAGAATAGGGAATTATAATTTAGAATTTGACATAACCGAAAAATAAACGGAAATAATTTAGAAAGGAGAGGAAATTGCTCTTTGGCTGCTTTTAGAAGCTGTGGTTAATAAAAAGAAGGAAACAAAGTTTATGGAGGAAAGATAAGATTTACTGTGAAATTACGTTGGTAGTTACCATCAGCAAAGAAATCTGCTTCTGGATTGGCAAATAAGAAGGAAGTGGGCGAGAAACAACCTCCCCCAACCCCCCCCCCCCCTTGAAAAAATTTTAATTAGTGGGTAATGCAGAAAAACACGAGTAACACAACTTAGCTAACAGAGGCCAAAAGTGAATTTAGAAAATTTTCAACACCCATATTGATAGGAGCTGGATTAATCCTTCGTTTTTTGACTGAAGGGAAATGATCAAAGTCAACACCCATTGCAGTTCTTGGACGTTTCCTCGAACTGGGGATAGCTGGGTCGTAAGCTGGTCTTTGTAACAGTTAGTTACGAATCTGGGGTGTTTTACCAAATGCAAGTTTTCTTAATAAATTCCGAAATTGGATCAATTTTGAGGTCGTCATATATGACTTTATGTCTAGCATACCAAGGTGCGTTAACGACATGCATGAGTTGTTTGTTTTGGAAAACTTGCAACCTCCTGATGTTCATAGTGGATGTAGAGCCCCAAATCCAAAACTGATTCGCGCATGGTGTTTTGTGATTGGTGCTTTTCCTGCCTCTGTACTGTGCAACGGCAACGTGGTTTAGATTATGGAGTTCCGCTTTGTGAGAAGATTTCACTTGCACATCCGCATCATAATTTTGAAAAGGGAATTTATAATTAAGAAGTTGGCATAACCGAAAAAATTGTTTGAAAGAAATAAAGAATAAAAAAGAGAGGAAAAGTGCTCTCTGGCTGATTTGAAAAGCTGTGATGAATAAGAGTAGAGAATTTAAATGGGGAAAGAGAAAAATTAAATTAGACGCATGTTACCCCCAACAAAGAACTGTTGCTGGCTAAACAAATAAGAAGCAAGGACCGAGAGAAATATTCAGTACGAAAATTTGGGAGAAAAATGAATTTGGTGGGTATTGCAGAAAAACGCTCCTAGCACGATGTAGCTAACAGAGGCAAAAAGGAATTTAGAAAAAATTTCAAACACCCATATTGGTAGGACCTGGATAAATCCTTCGTCTTGGCGGTAGGGAAATTATCGAAGACAACATCCATCGTAGTTCTTGCACGTTTCCTCGAACTGGGGATAGCTGGGTCGTAGGCAGGTCTTTGTAACAACTCATGATGAATCTGGGTAATTTATCAAAGAATCTAATAGAGGTTTTCTTAATAAATTCCGAAATTGGGTCAATTGTGAGGTCGTCATGTATGACTTTACGTCTAACATACCAAGGTGCGTTAATGACATGCATGAATTGCTTGTTTTGGAAAACTTGCAACCTCCTGATGTTTGTAGTGGACTGTTCGGGGTATGGCTTCCGCGTGGGTTCCCAGGGCCCTGTGGTGGAAATTGTTGTACTCATTCACCCTGTACCCACCCAACTGGTTAGATAACCCTTGAGGTTATAGGCACCAGGGGTGTTGGGTGGCGTCATGTCATGTTTGTAGTGGATGTAGCGCCCCAAACTTGAAACCCATACATCATGACTGGTCTAATTATGGTTTTGTAGAGCAAAAGCTTGCGCCTGATCGGAAGCGTGCTCCAACGAGCAACTAAGCTAGCGAGTTTTTGACTTGTGTAAGTAGCTTTTGTAATTGCATCACTAATGTGCTTATTGAAATATAATTTAGAGTCCAGCGTAACTCCCAGGTATTTATATTGATATACCCGGGGACGGGTTGGCCAAAAATTTGGAGATTTGGAAAGTCAGGGACCATAGGGTTTTTGGTAAAAAGAATGCACGCACATTTATTGGGATTAACCTTAATTTTCCAACCGACGAGCCAGAGCTGTAGTCTAGAGATGTATTGTTAGAATTGTTTTATGGCAGCGTATGGATTTTCGTGTTGGGTGAGGATAGCGGTGGCGTCAGCGAAAATTGCTAAGTGACAACCATTAGCCTTAGGAATATCATTAACGTATACGTTGAAAAGCGTTGGAGAAATTAAACTTCCCTGAGCGCAGCCGCTAAGGATTAATCTAGGGGGGAGGGGGAATGATCTGGTTAACTCGTACCTGTGCACCTCATGTGTCTGTTGTCATTGGCTGTTTACAATGCTGTTTTTTGAATCTGTCCTACTCCACCGTTTTTCATATAAGTACCGTTCTAACGCCGTTTACTATTTTTTAATGCTCGGATGCATTTGGCCATGAAGAAAGTGGGTGTTCCCATTCGAAGATTTGGAACTTTTTTTTGCTAGAACCGTGACATACACAGTGTAGACTCGATTGTTATTGTTCACCAAATTCTCGAGATCATAACTTCAAACAACTATGTCTCACATTTCATTTTGATTGGTTTCATGGAGCGGCCGATAGGAATTCATAAATCGGAAAAGTTTCTTTATGAGCTAACAATAAATATTTGCATTATTAAGCTATGTTTTAGAAGAAAAAAAAGATGCAAAAAATGATGGAACACAATATGAAATATAAAAATGTGGATATTAGTATGTAAGCGGTTAATATTATCGCAATTAGATTTAAAATAAAGAGTAAACATATAATCTTCAGAAGACAAAGAACTAGCTTTCATGCATTGCATTATTTTTGCGAATTATGTATATTATTATTTACTAAACTACATGCATGATAAAAATAATTCGCTTATCTGTTTTCGCTAGAAGAAAACGTTATCTTCTATAAAGAACTTAAGCTAAATTATGACGTATTTTATGTTTGGCAACGTTTTTGTTATTTTCAGTTTTAATAAAAAAAATCGTTTGTTTTGCTTTTTTTCTAAGGGTTCTTTTAAACTTATTCTAAATTCTTATCGTGAAAGAGACGGGATTTATTTAAAATCAAACTACATTTCATGTATAAAAATTATTAAAATAGTGTTCAAGATGTTCTGATTTTGAAAATGAATTTATCGTCATTTATGTATTGTCCGTAATTGCCTGAGTTTCTATCTAAAAGAAGTGAAATTCGCTGTGTCTGAGATTTCTGTTCTAATTAATGTTTTTATGCATCATCTTTAATTTTTCAAGATATTACTATTAAATACTGTGCTAACATGCCCCATCTAAAGGAAGATTAATTTTGAAAAAAATTAATACACATATTTTTTTATTATTTTCTTTTCATCCTTATTCGTTCACAAAGAAAGAACTTATTTTCATATCTTTTAAAAATCCAGTACTCGAGTTTCTTGAAAAAAATGTTTTAAAAATAATTAATGTTGATGCTCATTAGAATAAAACCCCCTTCCCTCTTTTACGCTTCCTTTTTTTTTTATTTTTTTGGAAAATACGAGTTTCAATGAATTCTTGACAAAAGGTTATTCAGTCCAAATTTCATTCATTTTATTTTCGTGCCTTTTTTCTTCCGGTTGTCTCTGGTCGTACTTAAATTTCATCTAGCATTCTTTCTCGTTAAATCCGTATCACTTCACCAAAATTATAATAAAAAACTCATTCCTGGTTAAATTTTATTTGTAGTTAGTTTCTCTAGTATATATCCATTGTGTTTAGCTATAAATTACGCTGTTTTTAACTTCAGAAAGTTAAAGAATAAACAAATTTTGTTATACGAAAGCTTTTGAATTTATTGTAAGTGAAGTTATTTTGATAACTTATACAAATATGCAGCTCTTAATAAATTTTCTAGAAATTTAGTGAAAATATTTTGATTGTGTGCAATGACAATAAGAACTATGTTTGAAATTAATGTTTTAAGTAGCTCATTTTTGGTTAATTTTAAAATTAATTGTTTGTGTTCATATCCGTGAATTTTGAAGAGATATTCATAACGTAAACAGTTTTTACAACTTAATTCGTTTACCATATTTTTATTTCATCTATTAATTAATACATTAAGCTTTAATTATTTTTATAATGAGCAAAAAGACAAGGAAAAAGATTACGGTGTGCTTAGATTTTTTAATTTTTTTTATATATTGTATTGAGTAAGATTTGGTCCTAAATACTTCTTCGTCTCCCGCAAGATGTTTACTCATCAGCAGTCTAAAGATGAACACTTTAGCATGGCCTCCATCTTTCTCTACTTTGGTCCAGAACAAAACCTGTTTTGCATCATTTTGTAAATTTATCGACAGCATTTTTCCCACACATTTTATAGACTATAAATTTTGTGTCTGTTTACTGGCATTTACAATTTTTTTCTTATTACTTTTATTCATTTTTTTTTACTTTTTAATTTTTGGAATTCAATTTTTTTTCATATATATTTGGATCAGACCCTTTCTTTGTTACCTGCGCGAAATATGTGTGTTTTTATGAGTTGTGTAATATTTTGTGTATTTGTATGATTTTTGAATTCTTTATTCCTTTTTCATTTTTCCCCACCTTGTACAGCTTTTACTCCATTTCTCGTTATTATCCATTTTTTTGTGTATACGCGACCAGTTATTTTGCATCCATGCATTTTTTTTAAAATATGAATATGTTTCGGTTTCTATTCCTCTCGTGTATTCACTTAATTACTTAAAACCATTCATGTGTTCGTATGGATGTGACCAATTTATTGTATATTTGTTTCTCCCCCCCCCCTTTTCTGTTTGGAATTTGTATTTGTATCATTTAATTTTAAGCTTCCTTCACTCCCTTTTACTTTCTCGTATACGAAGTATACAAAGAGAAAATATTGTATTCGTCAAAAAATTCGAACTCGAGATTTTGACAAATCTCCACGTTTTAGACCTCCCTGAGTCCGAAAAACACAATTTTAGAATTATGTCCGTCTGTCTGTGAACACGATAACTAAAAAATTATTAAAGCTGTGTCCACGTGACCGTGGACATACAAGCAGACAGACTTCCCGTTGACGGAATTTGTCCAAAATTTGATAGAAACCTACAAATTATGTTTAAAGACCACATACCAAATTTCATCCCGTAGCTCTAATAGTTTTCGAGTTAACGTTTTCACAGACAGACATAATTCCAAAATTGTGTTTTTCGGACTCGGGGAGGTCTAAAACGTGGAGATTCGTCAAAATCTCGAGTTTGAATTTTTTGACGATTACAATACTTTCTCTTTGTATACTTCGTATACGAGAAAGTAAAAATGACTTAGATAAATGAAATTTCGCATGTAGTCTTAATCCTAGATTTGTCTCCAATTTTCGTTTAAATCAGTTTAAAGAAAGGCGTTGAAATTTCGTATTCGGGGTTTTTTTTTCCCTCATTTTTGAAACCCTGATTGTCGATTTGTCTCCAATTTTCAAAGTTGAAATTGCATATTTCGCTTTTCCCTCCATTCTACGACACAAAAAAAGGCGCAAACGCTGGAGCGTTTTCCCCATCTTAGGGATTACCGCACGTTTTCTGGCGAGCGGTTTATTTCACCTCACCCTTGTTAGTCGTATGCGAAAAAGTTTCGGGAGGCCACTCCCTCTGATTTTCCATCACATTTTAGATGCAACTTTGTCAATAAGTTAATGTATTCTTGTAAATACAGCGAGTAAAATTTGCGCAAAATATAAATGTGCAATATTGTACATCTATTGGTTTAAGATAGTAAATATAGGTTTGTAAGATAGTGTACGTATGAGGACGATGAAGGTACCACCTCGAGAGACAAATTATGATGTCTGGTGTCCCTAGAAATGTTTGCTCCAATGTCAGTGATTGTCTGTCTTCAAAATGAATGACAATATTGTATAAACATTTAAAGACTGCTATGAAGAACAGATATTAATTTTTTTTTTCGTTGGGGGGGAGGCCAATTCTACTGTTCACAGAATTACTAGGACTAAAAACTATCGAATTCTTATTTTTTCTTCCCTTTTACCGTAAGTTTGGAGTTTTGATAACAAATATTCCATTTTTATAAACAAATATAAAAAGCATATGTATCTCGTAATATGGTATGACATTTTCATCAACTGACCGAGCGAAGCGAGGTGTCTGCTTCAACTCCGTTCAGCATTTCGTCTGTCTGTAAATTTGTTTGTTACGCAGTCACGACCAAAGGCTTCGCTCGATTTTCTTCGAATTTGACATGAAGGTTCCTTGGAGCCATAAAAAACGATATTTATGTAAGAATTTTTATTTTTTGATTCCGTTTTAAGATGGTGGCTGTTTTAATGGTTTCAATGTTTTGAAGAATCAGTGGAGAGTTTGGCACCATTAAAACATTTGAATCATTTTGGTAAAGGCGAGACATTTAATTGTAATTTTGGTAACACATCATAAGAAGAAAATTTCTTAAAATTCATTAAAAATTAAAATATACTATGAAATTAAATAAAATTCCAATTTATTTAGAATATTTTTATCAGCATCTCAAGCTTTTTCGACTTTTGCTTGACTTCAGATTATCGATTACAAAATAAACTATTTTCTACATTTAGTGTATCAATAAAAGCATGGGTTTTTTTTCTTCTATTTCTAAAATTTGTTTGAGAACATTTAGCAAATAAAAGCAATTTTTGAAACAAAAGTAAACAACTTCTTTTTTCTGAAACCGAATCTGTAGTGTTTTTTTTAAAGGTTGCCATACTTTTATTATACATATTTTTGTTTCCTGCAATTTAATTCAACAAATATTTTATTCCATATCTCTGAACGCTCAATATATGATCAATTTCTATTCTATTCTATTTCAGAAAAGAAAATAGCAAGTAAATAATGTTGGAACAATTTAAGTCCCATATCATCATTTACAAAGCTTTTCTAGAAAATCCTCAATAAGATTCAAAAAAATATATGCGTTCCACACTAATTTATAACATCTAATTTTTCAAACACTATTATTGCTTTGACTCTGTTAATTAATAAAGATGATTTAGGAAAGAGAATGTAGAAAATGTGTCGCTTACTATGCTAAGTAAATTTACTATTTAATGGGGCATAAAATTTTCTTTTAGGCGAAGAGAATTTTAAACGGAAATATCATAGCATCATCCGTGTAACATGATATCGAAAGCATCAAAAATAGCATAATTGGCCCATGATAGAGATAATAATTTCAGAATAAAGAAAGAAAATTCACTGTGGATAAAAAGGACGCGTTTAGAAAGAAAATTCACTGTGAATGAAAAGGACGCGTTTAGATATTTAAAGAGAAGATAATTCGATGAAGACCTAATTTTCCATCATTAAAATCGCTTCTTTTATTTTTATATTAAAAAAGGGCCTTCAAGGAATTCATTGAAACTACCGACTTTAATAAGCTTGTTTTTCTTAAGAATCTTGAAGGGAGGAAGAGAACTAGCAATATAATAATTTTTAATTATGTCGCCGTTCCAAGTAATAGAGAACTTTATTCCAATTAAAAATGTTTTCACTTTTTAAAAGGAAGATTAAGAAAAAACAGCTGTAGTGATTTTAAATAAAATAAAGAATTCTGGTCTAGCTCTGGGGGGGGCTGCAGTCCGATAGCCATCCCCCTGGATTCGCCACTGACATCAAGGCCATTTCTGCAGTAGATAGAATAGTCACAATAATTGAAAATAGCAATTGTATCTTGCAACTCATTCGCTCAAAATAGTTCTACTCATTATAATGACGAACATTGAATTTACATTTCGGCAAAAATAGTTCGAGATAGTATAGAGAATCTCACAAAGTTTTGGGTTTGTTATCTTCTTTACAAAAGAAGATTTTGACGGAATATACACTATCTGGCCAAAAGTACCCGGACACTTTCAGATTTTCACATTTTTCAGAATTTCTCCGGAGAGGTTTGACTGACTACCCTTAAACTTCGACCATGTAAAGAATAGACTGTAAGTCACATTTTACCTTGAAGATTCGGTCCTGAGGGCAATAAGAGAACCGTCTACAAACTGATGAAGACAAAATTAGGTTTTGGGCCCACCCCGTTTCACAGAATACTGATAACAAGATGAAACTTTCAGAAATGATTATGTTTAATGTGCATAATATATTTACAGGAATTTTCGTAAATTCAGCAAAAATATTTGGGAAGATATAAAGGTTTCCTTTAAAAAATCCCAAATTTTCCCGCCTGTTTTTTGCTTATAGCATGCAAAGTTTTCTGTTATATTATACGAAAATTACAGAAAAAAATGACAATATGTTAGAGCAGCATTTTGTAAAATTTTAGAAAACATATTTTGAATATTACAGAAATATGAGAATTTTTAGTAAATAAGGTTTTACTGCGCATGCGCCAAACATACCGTAATTTTTCTTTCACGACTTTAAAGGCAGGAATATTGGACAATTTATATAAGAAATTCAGTTCAATATCTTCCTTCTAGAAAACCTTTATATCTTCCCAAATATTTTTGCTGAGTTTACGAAAATTCCTGTAAATATTATGCACATTAAACATAATCATTTCTGAAAGTTTCATCTTGTTATCAGTATTCTGTGAAGTGGGGTGGGCCCAAAAGCTTTTTTTTGTCTTCATCAGTTTGTAGACGGTCCCCTAATTGCCCTCAGGACCGAATCTTCAAAGTAAAATGTGACTTACAGTCTATTCTTCACATGGTCGAAGTTTAAGGACAGTCAGTTAAACCTCTCCGGAGAAATTCTAAAAAATGTGA
Source organism: Araneus ventricosus (assembly GCA_013235015.1). Taxonomy (NCBI): domain Eukaryota; kingdom Metazoa; phylum Arthropoda; class Arachnida; order Araneae; family Araneidae; genus Araneus; species Araneus ventricosus. Next base: position 17,481 of record BGPR01021098.1, on the reverse strand, counting down.
AAATCTGAAAGTGTCCGCATACTTTTGGCCATAATAGCGTATTCTCTTCTTTGACCGCTTCTCAAAGTTACATTCTTGATGTTAATGCAGGGTACCTAGTACGAAGTACCCAAGTACTTCTTTCTTCTCCCAAAAGATTTGCTTTCTGCAGCTGATACTGATCGAATTTCTGGATTACCCTAGCAAGGTCATTTTCCGTTTGTCCCAGTCTTTCTCCGTTGAAGCTACTAGTCACTTGCATTTTACATCTGACTTGCTACTTTTAAAATTATATACATTTAAATTTCAATTAAATTGGCAACAAGTAAATAGCCAATTTGGGGGGGGGGCACAGACTCGAGGATCATTTCCAAATACGCCAGTCTTTCGGATCCAACAAACTTCATTATTTGAAAGCGCGATTTTACACATTTCTATTTACTGAATATACGTGGTATCCGAGAATTACTGGACACATCACAAAATTATGTAAAACCCAAACTGTGTAGACTGTATAAAAAACAAGTCTTTTTTTTTTTTACTAACTTATAATAGAACTAACGTTAATACATCTCTTACTTGCGCGTAATATGCCCAAGGGATACTCCATTTCATACCATGCATTTCAATGCATCGGAGGAGTTATGAATTGAACAGCAACTGTGGCATGTTACTCTAAATCCTGCAAACTAGTACAAGGCATCTAATACACACAATCTTTCACATAATCTCGCATGAAAACAGGGCCGGATTTATACATTTCTGGCCCTGTTTTAAGCCAAAGCACTTAATTCTGCGCCTTCTCACCTGATACATTCATAACAACTGTCGAGATAGGCAAAGTAAACGTGCCACCAGTTTATTTAATGTGTAAGGATGTGCTTAAAAAACAGTGTTTTGTCTAGTCTTTCCAAAGTAATCTTGAAATTTCCAAATGTTTTACTGTAATTTCTTTTATATTTGTGCCCTTGCCATGGCCTAGGTTGACCCTATGGGAAATCTGACTCTGCATGAAAGATCTAAAGAATTGAAATCTGGATACTGTTTTGAATTTTTTTCATACAATCATCATCGGGCCACACCTAACGCCATTTATTGAAATCCGAGAGATAGTTTTATGAAACAAAACTTTAGGAACCGTGTTAGTAACATGCGGCATCAGGAAAACGCCACTGCTCCCAGTTATTTTTTTACAAGATTTTATAATGTGCCCAGGAATTTTAAGACATTCTGTAGAACTAAAACCCTAAAGAATCTCGTATGGGACACAGTGCATCCCTATATCTCTACGTTGATATGTCAGGCACAAACTTACTTTTTCAATTCCTACTATTAGTTCACACTCTCCCTATATATATTTATTTATATATCTTGTTCAAATTTTCAATCATTAATAAAATACTCATTCATCCATAAAATATTCATTCATCCACTCAAGTTCAAATACAATTTTTTAAACTTGTAGTGGATGACACTTGATGTTAATTAATGAATTAATATTTGAAAAAACTGTATTAAGTTTAATTAATTAATTTTATTTATTAGAGCCTCGCACAGGCTACGATCATGGTGTAGGGATAAGAAATGCGGAACGGGACTCGGTGGGGCAACGGTAGTGCGTCTGACTCCAGATCAGAAGACTGCGTATTCAAATCACGTCCGGGTCAAGCGATTTACTCAAGACATATTTTTCAGAATATAAATTAAGTGCAAAAATGATATCTCTTGCTGGCAATTGCATCCAAAAATGTTTAGTTCCCCGTTTGAATGGATAAACTTAGGTCTATTTTTTCAATTCCTACTATTCACACTCTCCCTATATATCATGTTCAAATTTTCAATCGTTAATAAAATACTTTTTATTCATCCACTCAAGTTCAAATACATTTTTTAAACTTGTAGTGGATGACGCTTGTGTTAATACCCGGATGCAGCCAATGCTCACGTGACTAAGTATGTGTAACGGGCGGCTGCGTGTCTAACTTCTCACCAGATCACGAAGTTCCGTAGCCGAACTGTGATGTGCTCGTATTACTGTCTTGATGTTTTTGTCCTGTGTCTGTGTTGATTAAATGTTTGTTTGATAATCCCTTGTCTTATTCTTCCACCTGCGCCTCTGCCCACTCATTTAACCTAACAACTTGATGTTAATACAGTTTTTTTCAAATATTAATTCATTAATTAAATTTAATTAATTAATTTTAGTTTTAGTTTTATACGAGAGAAAAAAATTTCTAAAATAAAATTTTTCTTTGTTGGCCTAAGTAGGAATTGACTTTTAAAATTTTTTTTTATATTACTTGTTAAGGTGCATGTTCATAATTTTGTGTTCAGAGCTTACAGTTACTTGCATAGTTTATGGAATTACTGTATTCTTAAAATTGCTGTTTATTTCAGGAATACCTAAAGTTCGTTATTTTTTTATTGTTTTAATCTGCTTTCAAAATTTTCTTTCAAGTTAAACATAAGTTAATATATTAAACTTTGAAAGAATTTCCAAAATCTCCCTTTAAGTTTAGTTATATTAACGCCCCATTTCAAAGCAACACAAGGGCTATTTTGGGGCTTACCTCGAAATTTTGAACAGCAGCCAGATGACAAGGAGGATACCTGAGATGACACCCCCTCTCCAAATTTCCGCATCACACCAGCAAGAGGACATTTGACCCCATATGTATGATTTAACGTGCAACAGGCCCAATACACAATGGATTTTCGGTGGAATCTAGTTTCAAACCTGGAACCCTCTGGCCCCTAAGCTCACACCTACTAGGCCACCGCAGCCTCAAAATCCTTTTAAAAACAGCTGAAATTACAATATTGTATAAAATTTAAGTCCTTTGTTTTATTCCTTATGAAATTTGATTTAAGTGGCCATAGAAAAACACATTTAATGCATATTTCATAAATGAATGAATACACGTTTCTCACAAAAAATAACTCCATTCTTAGATCAATCTCTGTACCTCGAACTGACAGTGAGGATAGGCACGAGATGATCCAATAATTCAGAAACGTTGTCTTTCTCATTTCATTGGGGTTAATATGAGCACATTAAATAGAAATCACATAATTTTGAATGCTTTGTAAATTGAGTCAGATGTACATCAAATCTTTATTGAGACATTTATTCAATTCGAACACATTCAAATTCTTAGTTTATTTCCAAATGTGCTTGCAGATGAGGGTGCTCCAATTTTTTTGCAGTTGGCCGACTGACTCGCAAATCAACTGACAGACTTTGCATTTGAGTATTTAGAATGCGGTAAAAATGCTTTGTAATTTTTTAACATGTTTACAATTACTTTTCATTTTTATAAGCGACATACTGAAATCAATTCTCTTGAAGGTTATGCCCAATTAAATGTTTGTTTTTACAGTTTGTAATGTCTGTTACTTAAAAACTGCTTATAAAGATATTAAATCAAAATAATAAATCTAGTTTTAGAAACTTGCATTGCTTAAGGGCTCTAATAGATCTTAATCTGGCTCCATTCCAGAGGGAGAAATATTGTAATATTTTGGCTTTATACAATAATAGGGGTCTCCGTCCCCTGCTCGCTGATGCTCACTAACCCCCAAGAAGATTGTGCAGCAATCCTCCCAGGTTCGCTTGCTATGAGGACACTGTATATCCTAGCAAAATAAAACATTTATGGTTGAGCTTAATAAATTTGCTCAACCATATTTAATGCTTCTGTGCTAATTTAATAACTTAAAATTAGCACAGAATAAATTTGATGGCATTGAAGGAGGTCTTTTTCTTGATTTGTAATTACAGTAAAGCACCATTTATACGTCTTTTTAAGGGACTGATGTCAAACGATGTATACATGAAAAGATGTATAGTTGAAATGTTATTAATTAACTTTGATTATTACGAATCTAATACTACTAATGCAAATTTATTTAAAAGTATTAATTTTAAAGTTTTTAAGACAGCACTAGTATCAATAATTAAATTTAAAAATTAAACATGCAACATAAAAGCGAGAAAAATCATACCTTTATTGCATATCTTGAATACTAATTACACATATCTTATAAGATTCATGTGCATGAATGTAGGTATTTAATTAAAATAATTTTTAATCGTCGTCTGACATGCTGATTGTATTTGAAATTATTATACAGCAAATATATATATATATATGTTTGAATGCTTTGAAGTTATGTAAAAGAGAGGGAATTGCTATTTTTAAGGCTTCAAAAGATATTTAACAAGAAGTGCTGAGAGTAACTCTAAAGTTATTGTTCTCACAAATTAAAAATATCGCCAAAGAAGGTTTCTGTCAATATCTTGCAAAACCAAGTTAATTCATAGTTCTTGTAATTTTTTTTCAACAGAATTGAATTTCTCACAGTAAAAATATGCTGCTGATCAATATGTGTACCCAATATTTTATCATTAATAAAGAGAGGAAGGTTCAAAGGGTTATAAAAATACTATACAATGAATAAAAATGTAGAAACAGTGCATATATAAAAAGGTACCTCATTAACTATATAACACTTCGAATAGATCAAATAGAAACAGTGTAGTAAAATTGAATCATACACATTTCAATACAATTTTAACAATAATTTATTGTTTAAATTCTTGGTTGGATACAAAATTATGCTAACTGTAAAATATACAAAAACTTGAATAACAATTAAAGTTCATTTTATCACATAGATTTTCATAAAAAGTAAAGACCATTATTAGCTAAAACCATCATTTCATTTACAACCACTCTCTGTAAGCAAATCTTGCAAGTTTCAAACCACATTAAAAACTTGCCCGTTACAATCACATCATTGACAGACAGTTATAGCTCCAAGCAGTTTGATTTTAAAAACAATACAACAAATGATCTTGCTTAAAAAATATGTACAAATAAATATTTAGAATTTAAAGAAGTATTTTTAATTTTCATGCAATTATTTCATTCATAAAATTAAAAAGCATTAAAAAATCTTCACCTAAAGTAACAAGAGAGATAAAACAGGGTAAGAAACTATTGAATTTTAAAGAAAAGCCTTCAGATAATTACTAGGATAAATCAATTCAGAAATTTCTTTAATCTTACCCAGGATACATAAAAGCTTAGAGTAGCTTTTAAATCAGTATACTGATATATATTTACAACAGACTTTTTAGCTCCTTTTTAAGTAATTAAGGAGAAATAAAAGTGAATTTTAAGTTGTGGCCAAACAATTTGACAGACAATCCCCACCCCCCTCCAAAATTACGGAAAAAAATATAACACCCGAGGTTTATTCATTTTTTTCAATGAACTTTTTTAATAACATAAAAGCTCATCAATTCTTATTCAAACAATCAATATTGAGAAATTTTCAAATCTGCATCACAAAATACACAAGTGTAAAATTAATGCATAGAATGAGTAGGAATATCATTTAAAAATTTGCTCAGTATTCACAGTTCTCATTAGGCATACACAAATATTATTTTATTGTTCTGAATGTTTTAGGATAATGCAATTATTTTTAAATGCAGCTCTTTACCTCATCCAGCCATTGTTCAAATTTAAATAATAATTAAAACAATACAGGATCAAATTTTTTCAACAAAATGCAAAACCAATGGAATATGATTTTTACTTTTTTGGATTCAAGTTAAATATTTTTTTAATTGCTTTGGATTATTTATAGACAACATGATTTATTTGATTTCTTTAATCCTTTAAAAGGACCTTTTTTTTTCTTCTCGTACTGGCATATTAAAATTTGTTTTGCAGCAGAATGATTTATTTACTTATTAGATAAAATTTGATTTGTTAATTTGATTAATCACTAATTAACAATTCTAGATACTTCATTATGGTTTGAGATAAGAATCAAACATCCAAGTTTTTGTTTCATCAGAAAATTTGGTGAGAATTTAATAACCTTTCCAGCCACTCTTATTCTATTTCACTATAAGCAGCAGATGCTCCATGAAATCAAACTCGCAGTTTTTAAGCCAAAACTGCCATTGCAGATATATAAATTGTCAAGGATTAGTTTAAAAGAAACTGTTACTATTGGTTCCACTTATCCCAATCAACCTAACAAGAAAAGAAGAGGAAAAATTTAATTTGTATTCAGCAAAGGACAAATCCTGGGCCAATCACCCAAGTATTTATTAGAAACTAATTAAAATGAACAGCCAAACTAAAATATATATATATATATACACACAAACCAAAAAATACACTTAAAAATTTTGAGAGGTACATTAAACTGAATCAGATCTGCACATCACATGACACAGAGTTTGACTAGAACCTACTACATACATGGAAGTATACATATGTTTTTCATTTATAAAAGACAAAAAGAATGAGTCTTTAGTATTTTTTTTTGTTCCAAGATTGAATTTTCCAAACAGTAACATAATATCTAGATTCAAAATCAACGGTAATAGAAAAATATATTTTTTTCTTCAAATGCTAAGACTATTAAATACTAATAAATTTACAAATTCAGGCCATTTTTATAAAATAAATATTGCATTAAAAGTATATAGACAATGAAATTCAACCAAACATAACCACAGCTATTTCAATTTGAAAAAAATATTAATAATCACTTCACTAATTATAAACTGAAAATTGTGTTATTAGAAATAAATATATCATTTTAAAAAAATTTCACCACCTTTACACACAAAAGCCTCCACATAATATTTTAAACAGTTCTTAATTTTTGCTTTAAATTATTTTACCAGAATATATGTCAATAATTAATGGTATTGAGCAAATTTATTGTACATTCAATTTATTTTGTCCAAGATGCAATATAAACTGTATAAAATTATTTTCACATCTTTTTCAGACATGAATCATTAAACCAAACATTCCTTATCACATAGTGCATATCAGAAACAGACTTTATGAAACAAATTAACAATTTACATTAACATATAAATTTGGCATTCATATGCTTGATATGAAAATAAAGCAACACCTTTATAAAGAAAACCACATTTTTCAGCTCAATTCCTATAAATATGTATTCACATACTACACAGTCATTCCCCCAATTTTCAGAATTAATTTGATTGGTTTTCATCTAAAACAATCATCTTCCACATTTTATTTAGCAGAATAGTTTATTTTTTTGTTACACTGATCAATAGTTTAGAAGTCATTGGAGCTACACAAAAGAAAATTACAGCTTTAAAACTTGAAAAACAGTGTAACTGGCATTGTATTTAAAATGTCTTTTGTCTGTCAAATAGCAAAGAACAGCAAGAGGAAAAAATATCTACATCTTAAAATAAATTAAACATTTCCCAACAATGACTAAATATTCCCTTAAAAACATAATAAACTTAACAAATAACTAAACAAATTGAAGAAAAATATACAGATTTGAAGATAGGAAACAATGATGACAAAAAGGTTCATAATTTTTTTTTGCAAAAAAAAATTAACTAAAAGTAATTATATCATGCACAGTTTTAAATTACAATAGTTCCTTTAAAAAAACAATCTTTTAAAAAATGCTAGTTTAGTTTAATTCAATCAAATTACCACATTCAATTAACTGCAATAAACATATTAATTAATTAAATGTTAATTAAAACTGCAATATACATATTAATTTTCATCCTAACAAAAGTATTTATGTGAAAATATTTAAAACTATTTTCTCACTGACATCTAATTATGATATATAATTCACATCATTTCCATATACAATTTGTTGTTATTCATTAAAAATGTTACATAAAGGAATTCATTGAAACAAACTGAAAATATCAAATATTGCATTTAAAATGTTACACCTTTTAAAAAACAAAAAGAAAGAAAAATCTTTTTGACAAAGAAAACAAAAAGATTAATGTCAATCACTTAAAAATTAAGACTTAAATACATTTGCAATTTATTTTCAATGAAGTAAGGCGTTTTATTAAAATCAAAAATAATTTTGTTGGCACGGCAATTTAATATTAACTAATATATTAGATGACATACATCAAAATATTAACCAATTAAGTTTCAAAAATATGGATACAAATACAGTAGAACTTCAATTATCCAAATTAAACAGGTATTGGACTGATTTTGATAAGCAGAAATTCAGATCATTGGATAAAGCTCAGAAATTAAATAAGCTTTTTCTGTCCCTCAAATCTCTTTAACTTTAATTCATGAAATTAAGTTTAATAAACAAGAACAGAAAACTGCAGGATTTACATTAACAAAAAAAAAAAGATTCTACACGATTTACATACTATTAAATTTATTTACATACTATTAAGATTTTATTTTATTTATTTAAGATTAGAATATGCGATTTACATACTGTTTATTTAAATACTGCAAGATCTACATTAAAAAACCCATAAATGAAATTATGTATAAAAGTCTGGCCACACAGCCCTACTATTATTTTCCAAATTTTTACATTTCCTTTCTTCCCTCCAAAAGTAGATTCAGATATTGGCAGTTCCACTGTATATAAAAAATATATTCCAAGATATATATAAATATGAGCATTTAAAATAAAAAGACAATGGCACTGAGTTTCAATTCATTTTTGGAGCATAACACAGAAATTTAGATTCTTTGTTTCTATATCAAAATAAGCAAATAGTTTGGTTTTAGTATTTAATTATCAGAAAAACATTCTACCATTTAAAACACGACTTTTTAGAAAATTATTTTATTGTTACACACGAGAGACACAAAAATATAATGCTAAATAAACTATAATTTAAAAAACAATGCTACAAACAAAATTTTGCTTTAAAAAATAACTGCAAGTATAAAAACTAACAAATACTGCTATCAATTCTCCATCTTTAACAATAAAGAAATTTTTTTTTAGAATGAATGAAAAATACAAGACATTAATTTGCTAAATCATAATACATAACTCTCCATAAATGCAGCTCTCTTAATCAAAAAAATGAAAAGACTAGAATGCAATCCATTAAAAATTGCAATTTGAATTCTTCATTTAAGACCTCTAAACAGTTAACTTTAAAAAAAATGCGAACCACTTTATTATTACTTTTTAAAACAAAAACCTAAAGTAATTTGATACTTAAGAAACTAAATTTTCAAATTTCAGTGTTTATTCTACTCTGAAACTAAATGCATATGCTTTAACTACAAGTGTTATGCATTTTTAAATGCATGTGCCTGTGAAAGTTATGCTTGAAAATCATAAAATGGAAAGAATTTATTTTTTTAAATGACTAAACTCTTGAGTATCAGTGGCATCATAGAAGTATTTATCAACTTTTGAAAATTAATCTTTGTTAAAAAAAAAAAAATACCTGTTGCACACAGCCTAAAGTTATTCTTATCAAAACATAAAACAATTTATAGATGTCTTAAATTGAATCAAAAAATTGATTATTTTGAAAAACTTCAATCTTAAAAAAAGTTACAACATAAATTAAACATTTTACAAACCCATTATCATAAAAAAAATAACGTTTTTTCAAATAAAATAATGTACCAAAAATAATAAGTACTACCATATTTTCCATTAGACTAGTCAAATCAAAAACAATCACAAATCTTTATATAAATGCGAGTATTTAGCTTTAAGTAATCAATACCTATTGCATTAAGATATGAATGACAATATTTTTAAATAATATTTAAATTAAATACAATAATCATCAAAATTATAACACATCATTTTTAATATTTTTTAAACATCGATTCATAAGATTAAAAATTCTCATTATTTAACAAAAAGTATACACTCTGTCCCAAAAGTTTATAGAATCTTGTATTTTGCCTATATTTTTTCTTTATATGATATATTTCGATGTAACTTACTGTATAGATATGTTATGCCTATTAAATAAAAAAACAGCAGTTCTATCCCGTATATTTGATGCCAATTTTTAAATCGTAGAATAAACTGAAATAACCTGTCCCAAAAGTTTATAGACAAATGCAATTTTATGCAAATATGGTATTGGTAATCATGACGTCGATTCAGAGCCTAATAAATACGTTGTAAGAAAAGAAAAGCGTTCGTTTGTTCTGCGTTTCAAGATGCCTAAAGTGTGGCAGCTCTCTAATGAAGGAGTAAAATTCTGCATTTGAAATTGCTCTGTAAGACTGTTAAGGAAATATTGAAACTTTTAAATCATTCTAAAAGCATGATTTATCGTGTATTAACTCGTAAGATGCCATACGAGCCAAAACCTCGTTCAGGAAGACCACGTGCGACGGATATTCGCAGTGATAGACGGATACAAAGAACGGCTTTCAAGTCAGAAAATGTCGGTTCGAGAAATTACCGGGGCTTCCCGGTAGCAAATCTCCAAGAACACTGTTCATAGATGAATTATACAATCTGGTTATATGATCCCCGCAAAAATGGCTCGCCGATTACCACTCTCAAAGCTTCACATTAGTAAGAGATTACAATGGGCTCGTAATCATATGTCATATGGTGATAAATGGATGGCTGTCCTTTTCAGTGATGAAAAAAATGGAACCTCGATGGACCTGACGGGAAAATAAAATATTGGCATGATTTATGAAAAGAGCCCAGGAGCTTTTTCAGTAGGCAAAGTGGTGGTGGATCTGTGATGGTGTGGGCGGCTTTCAGTTTCAGCGGTCAAGTGCGTTTGGCCTTTTTAGATGGCCGACAGAATTCTCCTAAATACATAGAAACACTAGAAAATCATCTTATGCCATTTTCAGAAAACATAGGGGGACTTAATTGGTAATATCAGCAAGATGATGCTCCCATCCATACCTCCAATGCTACGAAAAATTATTTAAACTCGAAAAATGTTACTGTTCTTGAGTGGCCACCGATGAGCCCTGATCTAAACCCAATTGAAAATGTGTGGAGCATTATGTCTCGGAATGTATATGAGAATGGAAGGCAATTTTATTCAATGAATGCCTTGAATACAGCCATTGAAAGTGTATGGTACAACTTGGAACCAGAAATATTACAAACCTTAATTATGACGATGGAAAAACGTGTATACAATGTCATACTGAGAAATGGAAAGACTTTAAACTATTAAGAACATTGTATTGAGTACCTTTTGTTGAAATGTCATATATTCTATAAACTTTTGGGACACCTAATATTTCCATTTTGCTATACAATTGAAATAAAAATTATTTTTTCTAAATATTTCGTTGAATGCAAGTCGCATATGGTTTGAATAAGTATATTTGTAATTGGTGTTTGTATGCCTTTCCGTTTAGCTAAAACATATTTTACTAGATTCTATAAACTTTTGGGACAGAGTGTATGTCAATTTTTAATACAGTTCATTTAAGTACCACACATTTTTAACTGATATTGAACCAAAGATCATTAAAAATTACTGATATTTATAATGGTTTTAAAGAAAATATATATCACAAAATATGTTACAGTACAAGTTAAGAACAAAAAACATTTAATGCAAGCATTCAAGAAATCTTTTCATTAAAATCTGTCCAACAAATTGCATTCATAATTTTAATAAATACATTTTTTAAATTTATCAATAACGAATTATGAATAATAACTACAATATTTAATGTCTATAAGAATTTTTATGGATTTTAAATGAAAGGCTTTAAATACGTTAGATTTATAGAGAAATTCTAATTTCTACTGGAATTAATCAACTGTCATATACAAGATATTTTAGAATGTAAGTGCACTTTTTGTTCATTTCTTGAAAATGCAAAGGTAGCTTGGGAAACAATTTACCATTCCACAGCAAAATAGAATAAGTTGCCTTAATGAATTAAGTACCACAAAAAAACATGAATTTATAGATGGAATTAAAATCAAAGAAATAATGATGTCTCTTAAATTCAATGACAAGATATTTTAAACGAAGAAAAAATGTTACTGAATATTTACTTTTTAACTTCCTAAGCAGAAATTATTTTTATGTTTCAAAAACAAAATTATGATTTTCAAAATCCAAAGTATTTTTAGGCTTCCTTTAAGCACTTTTTTTTTTAACTCTTACATTGAAATTGCAACAGTTTAAATAAATATAATAAGTTAATAAATACAATTTATAATACTGAAAAATTAAATTTCATTTAAAAGCAAGCATCATATAAATAAATATTTTAAATGACTAGTTCCATAAGAGACTTCCTTTTAGAGACTAGGTGAGGACATTTTCTTGGAGAAAAGTTGAAATCAATAAAATAATATCAATTAATAATAACTGAAATTAGCACCATTTTTGTAAAAGCTTCGAGTTTGTAGTACAAAATTTTTCATCAAAATTTCCTTTTAAAAAAATTCTGCAAAAACCATGCAACATATTGACACATATGGAAGTTGAAATTTCAGTTAGTCCCAATACCATAATAAATGTGTTCATACAGTATTGTCTGATATTACAATAAATCTCATGAACCATTTGACTTAATTGAACCATTTTGTTTAGATTCTAAGGACAAAAATTCTTCCTTTTTGGAAAAGTACTCATCTAATCTATCTTTGGCATACCTAAATAGAATAACAAACAAATAAAATACATTAATAAAAAGGTTACAATTATATACAAATAAAATTAGAATTCATCATTAATTCATCTTTTAAAGCAATGCAAAATATATTTATTACTTTTTTTCCCTCACATAATACTACTTAAATAGATTTATATTATGCAAAGCAAATCCTAAGCTAAAATAAGATGAAATCAGATAAATTTGAAATTTTTACTTCGTTTATCCTAAACTCACAAGAGGAAACAGAAATTAAGAAAATTAAATATCCATCATAGTTGTATAATTTCTTCCTTTCATTGAGTACAAATACAACCAAGTTTAATAAATATATATATCAAAGGAAAAGTCAGTTGACACAGATTTTAAGAATTGGGCTAAAATATTTAACAATTGTGCAAAAATAATTCAAACATTTTTTTTTAATTATGATGTTTATTATAAAATTATTACTATTAAAATGTTAGTGATACAATGCAATGCTTACTGGTAAAAAGCACCAAATTCAAAATCAAGTTTATTTTTGGGTTCTACTCTAAAACAACACTATTCTTGATCATTATCAAATAGTGTCTTCAAAAATTCCCCATAGTTGTTGGCAGTATGTAGTAAACACAGGATAAAAGATTACTTTTTAAATATTGGTATAACTGCAACTCTGATTTACAAAAGCTATCAAAAAATGGCACACATTTCATTTTAAAGTAACACGAAACAGCAGAGACTCTGATCTTGAAGTGAAGTCATATAACAAGGATGACAACAGAACCAAAATAAATATATAGAATATATGCAACTTAACTGTAAGTTATTTGAATTAAAAATCAAACTGTACAGTAATCAACACTTTATAATGACTTTAACTAATAACACTAACTGAATAATACTTTATAATTTAAGACTCCCTCTTTCAAAAGTCTGTACAAAATTCATTTTGAAAGTATTCAGATCTGGCTTTGTTGAATGTTTAACACCATGAATACTTCTATTCAATTAAGAATAAAATCATGATCCCTGTTTAAAATTTTCTCTGAAAACAAAGAAATTTTAGAAGAGTACTTCCTGATATCCAAAACTGCCCACTAGGGAAAGTTTCCCTCATACCACTGATTCTTTAAAACTGCATACCTAAATTTGGGAAATTGCAATTCATGCTTAATTCAAAGCTATATTATTAAACAAGAAATCCAGTTGCCATTTAAAATGAATTTTCTGAATATACTATGCATTTTGCACATTTAAGCTCTAGTATTTAATCTTCATTATCCAAAAGATGGGTTGAACAAATCCCCTTTTAATGTAGTAACACAACACACTAATATGACTTTTTTAAACCTATGTTTGAAATTCTTTAACCGCTTCCCTTACACATTTTTTTGAAAAAAATTGCAAAAAAAATCACCACATTTTTTTTTTATTTTATTATTAAATACAAGGAAACGAAACAAAACAAAATATGTTGGTTTTAAGTTGAATTTTTAATTTTTTACAGGTGTAAAAGCATTTAGTTTTAATATTAGTTTACTATCCCGAGTTATCTCGGGCAAGAGAAAAAAAGTTAAATATTAGTCTTTGTATGATAGTTTTTTAAACAAGGGACAACACAAAATGATACCCGACATTCTGTACACTGGTATATGTTCTCTTTTCTTACTGGTTTACCTCTGAAATCTCTTTTACGGGAGCATAGAGTACACTGTCTCGTTGGATTTGATTTTTTTTTTTAGTTGCAGGAATAACATCTGGAAAATGCCTTGAGGTTAACCCGACTAATCACTATCTGAAAAATCATTGCTTTCGCTATCTTGCATCATTGCCATTACTTTACTTTTTTCAAAGCAAGTATCCTTCTTTAGACATTACTAATCCACAAACCGACGTATACTATACAATAGGGAAACACGTGACCAGTCCCGCCAAAAGAACTGTGAAACCAATAAAACTTGGCAAACTGCCCATGAAAGCTGAATATTTCCTTTCATTTCCTCCAGGCCGAGTAAAACCGTGATAAAACAAATCGTACTCGCATATTCTGCTTCGCCCGAGTTTTCTCGGGATAATAATTAACTGCAATATATACGAACCCGAGATAACTCGGGATAAACAGTCAAGCGGTTAAGGGATCTTATGACCATTAGAACATTTATTTGAAAACACTTGCCAGCAGTTAATAATAATGCAACAGACGATAGTATGAGAATTCCAGTTATGTGAATTTTACAAATGGATTTACAAGCTAAAAATGAATCCCACTAAATTATAAAATTTTATACAAATAATTTTGTTTAAATACTTTTGTATCAGCTGCATGCTCCTGACAAATATCAACCAAGTTTTGTTTGTCAAGTAAAAAAATAACATAATATTGTATTGATAATATATAACATAAGTGTAAGATCTAACATTGGCAAATAAATTATTGATGTTTTGTATTTCATAAAATTTGGTTGATATCCCCCAATACCATGCACACACAGTTAATACAGACGTACCCTTATTTATTTATTTACCTGTGAAAATGAAAATTACTAGATTGGTCTGGTATGATGATCTGGTACATAAAAATAAAAATTTGAGTCTTCTTTTTCTTTTTTGGTTAATACAGTGTAGAAATAGCATAAAAAATGAAAAACAATTTACCCTAAAAAGTCAAAATCCAGTGTGGAATGTGCAGACTGAATCAAAGCCCATATTCCCCAATACATATGTGCAGCCTGAAAATATGGTGAAAAAGCCATTAAAACCTTCACAATATAATAAAACAGGTCTTCATAATATAATAACACACTCTATAAAGTATACAAGAGAAGAAAAAAATTACCAAAGCAAATTTATTGACAGTAACATAAAAGTTTTCAACAGTTTCTTCAGTGATATCTTCTGGACTTAGTTCATTTTCAAAATACCATGCTTCTAAATAGTCTTTAAGCCAGCGCATCTGGAAGTCTTTACTTGGATAAAGTTGTGGTTCAAATTTCTCCACACCTTTAAGAAAAAAATATAAAATTTAAGACACATATATAGGTTACTTGGTAGAAAAAGGGACAATGTGTTATTGCATTGATTCAACTAAGAGCCCATGGAACATTTGAGATGTTAATGGATTACCAGTCTTTTTTTTATCGAATGACAGCCTCTATGAATAACTTAATTTCAGATTAATCCCATAATTCAATACACAAACTAAGCTTGGGATATACCGATAAGGGGTTAAATAAAGAGCTTTGAAAACTTTTCATTTCAGTATAACGATTTCAATCCACTAAACCTGCTTTTACTTTGAACAGGCAAAATGGATATAGTCTGATTTCTAGAGACAGGCATGAAAGTGCAAGCTGTTAAAAAAAGCTGAACTCTACGCGAATACAAAATTCACCACAAAATCGATATATACAAACGCAAAGGCACAAGATGTTACTACTTAAAATACATATAGAAAAAGCAATTTATTTAATTATTCTAGAAAAGCTGTTGTATTCTGTATTTAAAATATAGGAAATGATTTCTTCATCTCATGTGTGTCAATAATTTTAGGTTTATGATCTGTTAAAAATTCCAACATATAATCTTCGTGCATGTATACTAACTTATTTTGAATAATATTTGAGTTCAGCAACTTAAAGATTGTTTAATAGTTGCAACACTTTCTTTAAAAAGCATTAAATTAAGGACATAAATATGAAATAATCTCTCAAGTTTAGAATTCTTGGTTATAAATGGTATCAGAATAAGCTGGCAATTTACAGTTCCACTTATTTCGATCTTCTTGATCGAATCTCCTACTTTTACTGCTATCTCTTCCACGTTCGTATCGTTACCTTTCGCCGGCAGTTTAATTTTCATAGATTTATTCAACTACTCGAATTTAAATTTATTTTTTTCGTTCGCATCTAGGGAACGAACTTTATGTTCATCGTTTAAGTTAATCTCCATTTTGGTTCTTGGTCACACTCACAAACGCTGATCTTTACAACTGACGAACGTAACACTAAAATACAGCATCACATGCGCAATCCGCCAAACACAAGACAAATTATAGTAGTAGTAGAAGTTCTTTGCATAACAACCGTTAGCATTCAACCCGTGATTCAACATCGGCGATAGCAGCTCAATGACGTGCGATTTCAACAGCAAGGCGTGGCCTACTCGTAGAGCGGTCGTCATTCGGCTATACGGGAGAAGGTTCGCCTTCCGCTGCGTGCCAATCACTTGAGGTGATAGATACGGCGCGTAAACCCCAGAGAATGCATCTCTGTTTACTTTGTGATGGAGAAAAAATGGCGTTCGTTTCGGATTCAGACATAGCTTCCACCCCACCCCCACATTTTTCGGTCACGATTTCTCGACGGTTTTGCATCGATCTCAGAAACAGCCTGAAAGACATTCAAAAAAGCGGATTTCCGCTTAAAAGCGGAAGTCTTTCATGCCTGTAGAGAGGTATATAAATTGAATATTTCTCTATCTTTATTTAATGAAGCAATAATTTATTTTGTCAAAAATTGATAGGAATATTACATTCTCCAAAAACTAAGACTCTGATTGAAAAATGAGGCAATGTATATGATGCTTTAGAAGTCATGTTATAATGGAAAAAGGTAACAGTCACAGAGAAATTATTTTTTTAATTATTGGTTTACTGAAATATTTCAAAAGTATCTAAATTAACGTCCATTAAAACAGGATGTCTTAAATTCGCAATAGTTATTCAACAATTTTCAAATCTACCCCCCCCCCCTTTTTTTTTTTAGAGGAAACATTTAATCATAATCCGCAAGTCTAAAAATGTACAGAAAATGAAGCTTTAAATTAAAGAAAATGCAATTGAATTTTAAATCGTTGCTCTGTAAATTTTAACAAACCATTTCATAACAAGATGTTTTCCTAACTTTTGGCTGACAAATATCACAAAATCTGATAGAAAATGTTGCAAGTATTTTTTGCAACCTCAATATTGTTCTGGGCAACCCTGTTCGGAGTAACGACTCACACATCCATAGTATTAAAGAACTCCTGGTTTAAAAGATTAGCAAATAGGAAAATATAATACTCTACC
>BGPR01021097.1:0-26956 GCA_013235015.1 Araneus ventricosus | reverse complement strand
CCTTATCATAACAAACTACTTTTATATTGAAAGTTTTTTGACAGCAACAATTACTTAGAAGTTATGAGTTCCCATCAACCGTATTCACTTTCACTTTTTATACGGTATAATATATAATTAATTTATGACTAATTAATTTATAGTTAATATCTTTGTTAAATTTTGTTAATTATAACTGTTAATTGATATACCTGGCTTTGCTCCGGATTAAAATGTTTTCATGTTTAATATTTTCAATGTAAAAATTACTATTGTATAAATATTATAATACACAAATTCCTTTTCTGACCTAAAACGCATTCAATTAAAATGAGAATATCAATTTAACCAGACGACTTTTAAAAACATCCGTTTTCTTCATACGTTATTATTTGTTATATAGGTACTTGAAATTTTGTTAACAATTATTAAAGTCAATGAAAGGTTTTAATGAATATTTTGAAACAATTAAATTAACTATTTACTTATTCATTAATTTAAAGCATGAAAATAAATCAATAGCTGGTCCCGATATAAATTGTTAAATCGTCTACTTTTAAAATTTTCTTTTAGCATTTTTCTTTCTGGAAACAGTTCTTCGTATTATTTTTGAACAACAAGAATATTGTTACAAATTCAGTTTAAAATTAATTTTGATAAAAATATTAAAATTAGAGAAACAAATTTATGGAAATGAAAGACATCGCGGAAAAACGCCTTGCTTAATTTTTAATTAAGTGAAATTTTAAGCTTCTTTTAGGCTTTGAAAAATTGAAGGTGACCTTTCTCTTTTCTTAAATAAAAAGTTTTAAAAGTTTGATTGAAATCAGTCCAGTGGTTTAGGAGGAGATGTGGAACATACATACATAGCCACAGTGACTTTTATTTAAATTAATATAATTATTAGATAATTATAAGATAAAGATTACTGGCATATAGTATGGGCCATGAAAAAAGTTTTAGTGAAGTCTTGTAACAATTAATTTTTAACTTTAATTAAGTAAATAGTTAATTTTAATTAATCAAAAATTTTAATAGTTAATTTGATAATAGGTTTTTTGACAGACTACTTTAATTTGATATTTAACTAAACATGGCGGGACCATGATTTGTTTAATGAAATCAATATAAAGTAGCCAAAAACGATAGATATTTAAATAAGTTTCCTTTATCCTTTTTACTATTGAAAAATATCTCCTTAACTTTAAAATTGTTTGGGATTTTCTGCCTGAGTATTTGGTTTTAACCGTCTATGGAGATTTAAATTTACTGTTCAAATTGGCTGCATTCATATCCTATGCTTTAAAAACACGTATTAAATTTTCCACACACAATGTTTAATAATTTTATTCTCTTATATGTTAAGAGTTTAGTGACTATTATCTCTGTAACCGGGGAGTTCTCTAAATGAGCCCATTTTAGTAGTATTTAAGTGTTTCCATGTCATGTGATTTTACCTTATGACAAAGCGATGTTTGCACAATTATATTGTAACCTAGATTAAATAAATTAATTTTTAAATCTAGAGTATTTCTTCATTCGTGCCAAGAGTCAATTTCGTGTTATTGTTTCAGATAGGCTGGTTTAATGTTATCTAGGAGATATTTGCACTGCTGAGATGTTTATTTCTTTATGACTCCTACCTGTTGAATGATTATGTGTTGAGATATAAAAAAATTGACCAATGTACTGACCGATAAATCTATCATAACTTTTTGGAATAAAAAATGGAATGATAAAACCTTGATATAGCAAAAAATTAAATGACATGAAAACAGAATCACAGCGTAAATATTGCATTGTGTAGACACAATAAAGTCGTTGGCTATGTCTGTATTGATCAATATGTAATATTTCATGACTTTTGTAACATTAACGTAAAGGAATCTACCTTTCCCTTCAAGCTTGCCGAAATGGGATTTTTTTATAATCTCTGCACTCGGGGTAAAACCGGGTACTAGGGGAAACGGGGGATTCTCGACCCAAGAGTATTTTCTTTGATTGTGAGATAGTTGTGAGGGCCATTCCTATGTGACCTTTGAGCCAAATGGATCTGATGGAAAGCATTTCCAATTTATTCTTATTTCCAATATTTTCTTTTTTTGTGATAATTTCAAATAATACAAAAAAATATTTTAGTCATAATTTTTTAAAAAATTGAAATTTATTTATTTCATTATTTCCTCGCTTGCAAATAAACGATTTTTATTCATTTTTTCTCATATAAAACTTAAAATGCATGAAAATTAAAAATCTTTTGCTCTAAGTCTTTGTAATCGTTTGGTTTTATTTAACAAATAGTCATTTTGACTGAGTTCGTCTCTTAGTTAACTTGAATTTTAAAGATGAAAGAATTACGTAGAATATATTTTTCTTCTTTTGGATTGGATTATTTTTCTTCTTATACTTTTGGATTTGGATAAATTAAATACTAGGAAAACCCAGTAAGTCTATTACTTTTTTCCAGATTCTTGTTCTGTACAACATTTGTTAGATTCTTACATTTCATTTTGTTTCTAATCTGTTCTATTTTAATTTCCAAACCATCAGAGTTCCTATGCGCTAGAGACATTACTAGGTTCCCAGCGTCATTCCTACAGCTATTATCACTAATTTACATATGAACTTTCGAAATATTTTTAAATTGATTGTCTTTATTCATAAATTTTAAACTACGGTAACTATTGTTAAATCTTAAAAAAATTGTGAAAAAAAATTGAGATTCGAATTTTTAGACCCTAACATCGTAACATGGTAAAGTTGCAGGCTTGAGTTGTCTTTCTATTATTTTCAGAAATTGACTCTTAATTATAGACTTTCTATTATTCCCAGAAATTTACTCTTAATTATAGACTTTTTATTATTTTCAGAAATTTACTCTTAATTATCGAAACAATGAAGTATAACAGCAAAGAATGCAAACAAAAAGATGTATAATATTATTCTCTGGAAGATTACAAAGCTCAGAACCCATTCTTAGTGCAACAAACATATTATTTTTTATTACAATAATAATTTTTGTAGGGATTTTATTAGAATCATTAGGTATAATTTAAAGTTATTTTTTGTGGCTATCCTTTTAAGTTTTATGCATAAAAAGTTCTTAGTATAAATTTGAAACTTTTCTATTTTTTCTTCAAATGTTGTATTTCTATGTAAACGACATAATGAGATTGCATTGAAAACGGACACATAAAGTATACAAGTTCTCAGATATGACTCACTGGAATATTATAAAAATAATTTTAACAGTACATTCCAGACTTTTGCCTACTTTGCATACGAAGGCGTAAATTTTGTTCCAGCTCTTTAAACAGTGTCACTATTAAGAAAAAAAGGATTTGATATCTTTCAGACTTGCAGAATTCATTAGTAAATGATAGTCATGAAAAACATATTCATGAGCCATAATGATCAATATTCTGAACGTTCATCTCAAGAGATGCTGCATTAAATTAAGAAATATTCCTATTTGAAACTACGCAGCATCATTAATATTGTTCTTTAAACTTTTAGCGCTTTCGGAAAAGTTAATGAATATTCTTCTGCCAAACTATTGAATAATGTGCAGACATTTTCGCTATGATAAAGAAAATGTGCTGCGTATCTTTCGAAACAAATGCTTGCAGGGACTTTCATGCTATTAATATATGTAAGTCCTTAGGTATCTGATTTATAATTTTTGTTTCAAAGTAATTTTCATATATGCTATAAATTATTTATTTTGTGTTGTTATATTGAAGATGAATACATGCATGAAGCATAAAAAGGGACCGCAATAATGCGTATAAGATATTTCTTATTAAATTCCCATTGCTGCAAAGAAAACTTAAAAGGTCTTGTATAATAATCGATAAAATGCAAGCACGGATTTAATATATTTAAACAAAGATGGAATAAATTTCGAACAACGATGAGTTAGTTATGAGCACCATCTATTTGCATGAAAGGTAGAATTGTAGTCTATAAAATTTGTTTATTTTTTAATCAAAATGTTGCACATTCTGAATAAGAGGTCAATATGTAGGAGTTAAGATTAGTTTAGTTATATTAACGTCCCGTTTTGAAGAAACACGACTGTTATTTTGGGACGAACCTCGTGATTTTGAACCACGGTTCGATTACGAGGACGACACCTTAGCTGGCACCCCCTTTCCAAACTTCCGCACAGCACCAGCGGGAGGGCGTTTGGCCCCAAAGTATGATTTAATGTGCAACAGGAGCAATACACAGCGGATCTTCGGTGGAATCGGTTTCGAATTCGGAACCCTCCAGCGCATTTGCCGAAACCTTACCACTAGGCCATCGATACTTTATATGTGGGTTTGAAAAGGCCATTACTTTGTATGTCTGAATTTATTACTATTTTTAATATTTATAACTATAATTATTCTCTACTGAATTTATAGTTTACCTTAGAAATAATCTAACAAAGAATTATGTTTAAATGGTAAGTAATATTTATTCAGACTATTAATATGTGCTGCAAAAGACTTAAATTTCGTTGAAGCGCATTTTCTATGTTCATGTAATAATCGCATAGTGCCTGTAGAGAGAATTGTACTAAAATTAAAAAACGCTGATAAAAAAAAATCTTTCCTAAACACAAGATAATTTTTTCGTTCAGTCTTTTAAAAATGATAATTTTTTAGCGTAATTTGAAGGAAAATTGCTTGATTTTTAGGTTTATTAATATTTTGTGAAAATATTTGTATGTGAATTTCATTGTTTTCGTTCAACCTGGAATGTTTTATTGGTAGGTATGCTTTTTGCTTAGATATATGGTTAGAATTTCATTTTCATTAGATTCTATTTAAGAGGACTTAAAGAGTCCTTACTCAACTATTTTTCTAATGCATGTTTAAAAATATCTTATGCTGTGTATTTAAAATTAATTTTATTTTCCTAAGAGTCTAATATCAAATATCTCACAAATTTCATTGAACAGACAGTACACAAATCTATACAAACTTCATCCAATTCTTATTTTTTCAGATTAACACCTCTAGTAAACTTAAGTTCGACTGCATCGAAAAATTTATTGGAATATCACGAAATATTCTAAGGCCGTGTGCCTAGCAACTATTTATTAATATTTCTTTCATGCTTTGTAATTAGATCCTGGAAGAGATTATTAAGCATTGTCTGATTTTCTTCTGAAAAAGTAACATAAGGAAATGCGAAATCTGATATACAATCAATTACAATAGCAAACACACAGCAATTCTTCTAGAGATAAATAAAGTCATAATACCTTTTTAGAAGCCTCAAAGTATACTACTTTTTCTGTAAGTTTGCACCGTTCATTAGCGTTTTTTATTAATAAGCTAATTAAAGCAAAAGTTTTGGGTAGTTTGTTGGCTGCTGGAGAAGTTTTGATTCGAAATTCAAGCGAAAAGCATTTCGTTTAAAATAGTTGATTCAGCTAATTGTATTTATGACAAAATAAGACAGCCACAAAAGCGGTATATCAAAAGAACAAGCTAATTTAGGTTAGGTCTTCAAGTTATAACTGTCATTCATTAAAATCTTCGAAATTTAATGGGTATTTCAACACCTTTTTACTTTTTTGTAGAATAAATGTTTTTTATCAGCAAAATTTCTGAACCTATTTTCATTCTAACCCAGACAGATTGTTTAAAAAGAGACGATGCTTCCGAAATAGGTTACTTAGATGAAAGCGTTATGATTGATTGTATTGTCATGTTAATACAGTTGATACGTATAAAATTAGATGGAATTAAATGAACAGAATTAAAATAATTTCAAAACTTTTCGTGATTAACTTATTATTAAAGTAAAGGTTTATCCAGAATCTCAATATCATTTATTTCAAATATGCACAATTTAAATTATTTTTATGTTACTAAAAGTAATCTTGCTTCATTATGTGATTTTGTAATACGATTTTCAAAGTTAGAAAGCCTACCGTCATTTTTTTTATTTGAAAATCAGCAGTGAAAGCAGCATTCATTTTGCTGCGTTATCAACATATGATTTAATTTAGCTACTCATAATTATTGAACTAATATACCTGAATAAGAAAATCCTTCATCTGATTTTCCTCAATGAGTTTGAATATATGTAAATTTCAGTCTTGATTTAGATGTTAATTGTGCTGCTCGTCGTCTTTCGAATTCTGTTGCCAAAAAAATTCACATTTTCTAAAACATTTTACAACATCTAAACAAACCTGGTGTATAAAATACATTGATCTAAGTTTTATAGTTATAGTATACACACAGACAGTCTCGAAGGAGGAAACCAAGCGTATTTTATATACGAGGGCGGTCCAAAAATAAAGGTACAGGGCGGAATTACTCTGACAATTATAATTCAAGAAAATATTTAATACAATTCACAGAAACTACTACTTTTTTTACTTCTCGGCATAATCTTCGAAAACGTTGAGACAGTTATTCCGGCGTGACACTCGTTTGAACATCTCTTCATGGTACTGCTGTGTGTCAAATTGTTTGATGTATTCCAGAGCGGTGTTTTTCAAATCCTTCTGATACGCAAAGCATTTTCCCGCCAAAAATTTCTTTCAAGGTCCCAATAAATGGAAATCCGAAGGGGCTAAATCTAGACTATAAGCTGGATGTTGCAGGGCCTCCATTTCCGTTGTTCCAACCAACCACGTTATGTTGTGGTTTGACTTACGGGATCTTGCGCTATCGTGCAAAAGATTGATTCCTTCTCGTAATCGTCGCAGCATTTTCTTTTTAATGTTTGTAATCAATTTCTGGAGAGTTTTGATGTGAAAACGCTTTGCGAATCAGGTGGATTTGCAAAAAAGACGTTCTGGAATATTTCAAGCAATTTGACAAACAGCAGTACCATGAAATGTTATCAGACCGCCCTCTTATTACCATGGTAACTGGCTCAAGAGACATTTATTGGAATATATCAAGTATGAAAAGAACGCATGCAATCAAATATCTAGTAGATTACATAGATGATAAACTCAAATGGAATATTCACCTTTACCATCAATCCAATAAAGGCATTCAACATCTCTTAAATCTTAAAAAATAATAGTTAAGTCTTGGAGAATTTCCATGAAAAATAGAAGGATTTTGTACAAAACTGTTTTCTAAAGATGCTCGAACATGGCGTATCAGTTTGGTGTCTTCACCCAAATGTGTGTAGGGCAAGGAAACTATCAACTATTCAAAGAACCTTGTTTCTAAATATTTCAGGTGCTACAGTACGACAGCCACAGCAGCTTTATAATTTATTCTTGGAATAGCCCTATTATATCTTCAATTACAGCAAAAAAGTAGATTCATCAAAATTTGGGACATAATCAAACTTTATCAATACAAGATTTCCCAGAACCAGATCAGATCCAAGTTAAAGTTTCTAGTTTGACATTTAATCCATCGAAACATCTTTAAAAATCTGAAATTTCGTTGGAAGATGGAGGAAATAGCAATAATTTTATTAGGATATATTCTGATTGTTCAAAAACTGAATTAAGAGTTGGCTGTTGTTTCTGCGTCTTTGTAAGTCAACATATTACCTACAGATGGTCAGCAAGACTTTCAAATAAAAATACTGTGTTTCAAGCAGAAATAATTCCGTTAAGAGAATCAGTAAAATTTGCAAAGTATTTAAATACAGTTCAAGTTATAAAAATTCATGTGGACAATAGAGCAGACACCCAAGACGTTTCCAGTCTTAAAACTCCAAATAAAATAGCCCGAGAAATATTAGCAATTCTTCTATAGCATTCCAACATAGAAATTATCTGGATTAAGGCACATGTTGGTTACAAAGGTAATGAAGTAGACGGTAGTTTTGCCAAACAAGCAACCGAAAACTGCTTTCCATATACAGATATTCAATTCACAAGATGTTTGTCAAAGGACTTTTAAAATCTCTTATGCTTGACAAATTGCAAAATGAATGGACTGAAGGTGTCACTGAAAGAGATAGTTATAATCTAATTCCAAGAGTCAAAATGCGTATAGAATCATGGAGAAGAGAGGAAATAATCTTCTTTACTGGACATGGACTAGTCTCCTACTTACCTCTACAGATTAAATTTAACAACTTCAGAGTAATGTAGATGTGGAGGCATAAAAAGTGAGTTACATTATGCAACCGAATGTCCATTAACAGAATCTTGGCATCTTAAGAAACTTGCGTCCTATCTTATATATACGAGTAAATGGTTACGACAAGTTGCTGGTAATCAACATTCAAGAAATAAAATTTTTAATATTTTTAATTTATTCTTGCCAACAATCATCTCCTCAGTCTAGATCCTTAATCAGATGATCCAGATCCTTAAAAGTCAGGTCTTCCAACTGTTCCCTCCTACTTTATTCTTTCATTGATTACGAAGTTAAATAATCAACATCCAAGTTTGAATATGGAATAATAATATAAGCATAATAATATTATTGTGGTCAAACAATAGACTCAAAAATATTCCTCAAGACAGAAAGTCTTTCTAGTGACGCCATGGACGCTTCTGTTATTATTCTGTTATGTTATTTTCTTTGATATTATTCTGTTATGTTTTCTTCTTTAGTTATGTAATTTATTTCAAAATTATTTTTAGGTTGCCAAATTACTTTTAAAATTTTTTTGAGCATGCTTCCACCTCATGTCCATCTAAACCGATTACAAAGAATCATGATGATTCTAGATACGGGGACATGAAGTGGTGTTATATGTATAATACACACAGAATGAAAACTCTCTACAGAGATAACTGTCCTTTCGAAACAAAGCTGGGAGCAGAAAGGGGTGGCCCCTCTAAAGAGGTATTGTGGGAGTAAAGAATGCGTTTATAAACAAGATCTTATTATTTATTTCTGACAATGTGATTTTTAAGAATCATCTTAAGAATAAACTACATTATTCGAATATTTCTTTTAAAAAAAGATACATCTTGTGCTTGCTTGAATCTTTCGGATTTTTCGGAGTTTAATTTTTAAAATTTTTATTTTTAGTTTTAAAAGAAAATTCTTATATATATACTCGTTTCGATGGCAGTCGTTGATGAATCGTAATTTTTGGGCTAAAAGCTCTATTCGCAGATGGTCGCAGCCAATATTAGCAGCTTCTTCGTCAAAGTCTGTTTTAGCACCTGAAAGACACAGCTCTGGAATATCCCACCCCAGTTCAAGCAGAAATTCACTTTTCTCTTCACATTGGGAAAGAAATTATCGATTTCGATCTGATTTCCTGTATTGTTCTGAGTTTAAGTATTTTGTTTTGGTTCTTTCTTTCCTCCCTTTTCTATTAGTAAAAGTCCAAAGTCAGAGGAACGAATGGATACATTTCATTAAGTTTAACGAGTGACCACTGACCACCTCTGCCACTCAGAGGGTTTTGAGTGGCTCGTTCTAGAGTTTACGTTAAGAACCCATCCATGGCCGAAGATTCCGTGACAAACAAAATTGGCCATTCAAAGGGGTGACCGCTGTGCTGGGGTGGCCGCTTATAGATATTTTAAAGTACAGAGGTCTTCAAAATTATTAGAAAGGACTGTTAAAATTTCATCTCCTATTCATAAAATTTTAAAGACTTGATAATTTTCTATTTTGTTTTGATTTTCTAGTACCTTATTTCATCCTCCATAAATGTATATAAGTTTTAGTTATTTCTTGAAATATCACTACTTCTTAGAAAGAATTATTGTTTTCAACTGTATATTCTAGCTGTTCAAAATTATTCGAGAGATTGATGACGAAGGTTATATTTAAGTGAGCACGAATTGGATATATTTTTATTTTGGTAAATTTTAAAAGTTTTAACACATTAATTTATTTGGTAATTGTTTTTTTTTTTGGTCTAGAAGCAGTCAAGCCAGCAAAAATACTTAAGACCTAAAAGATTTGTTTTGATTTTCGCCAAAGCAATAATGAAGATCGAAAGGATAAGGTATCATATGAAAACCCAGCAGAAAAGCATAAATTGTTGATGTTGGGTATCTACTATATGTGCAAGAAGTATGAGACAACAGGACACATCAAAACAAAAGAGGGTGAGACTGGAAGACGAAAACAAGTACAAGAAAAGACTCTATGAATGCAAGATTTGCACAGAAAAAGAACAATATATCGTGACGAGAGAATTTTAAAGACTTGAAATTGAATGTGTCAGCTGTAAGAATGTACCTTATAATTAAAAACTCAGGGTTGAAAAGCTGTATCAAAAGTAAAAGACCATAGCTCTATAAACATCTCAAAACAAAACATGGCAATACGCTTGGCCTTTGCAAAAGAGCATCTTTCGAAGGTTTCACAATTCTAGGACAGTGTTTTATGGTCATACAATAGCAAATATGATCTTTTTGGATAAAAAAAAATTAAAAGAATGTGGGGACGATCAAGCTGAGGCTCTTAAAATTATGAATATTCTAGAGAGAGTAAAACACTGAGGCGGAAATGTGATGATACGGGGTTGTTTGCTTCTAAAGATGTTGGTGAAATTGTGATGATCAACTGTAAAATGACTGTAAGTACTTACGACGATGTCATGTCGCAAAATCTGAAGAAATCCACCAGAAACTCAATTGTGGGGAGACGGTATATCTTTGAACAAGATAATGATACAAAACACACGTCAAAAATTTACAAAGATTATTTCTTAAAAAACAAGATTAAGAAACTGGAGTGGCCACCACAAAGTTCATACCTTATTCCCATCTAAAATTTATGGTCAGTTTTGAATCAGAAATTACCTTTTGATGAGAGAAGAAATAAAATTCAATGTTTTTGAGACGTTCAAAAATGATTGGCGCAGTATCAACCAGGAAAACACCTAGAAATTAGTTGATAGCCTGAATCAGTGCTAAAAGCAGTGACTGAGGCCAAAGAAGTCCCATATAAACATTAAACACCAATATTTTATTTTTAAAAATTGTTATGTTATTTTTTCGTCGTAAGTTTTTGACCATTAGAATAATTTTGATAGCACATGATTTAGAGTTATACGAAAATGTTCCAATTCTGACTTATTTTCAGATAAAGTTTGAGTTATTTGAAGTTTTTTCTAATGAATGTGATTGAATAAATAATAAAACTAATGTATTTCAAATCTAAATGAATACATTTATTTTATATAACATAAAGTGTAAAATTTTTTGTAGGGTTATGAAAATTTTGAACTGCACTGTATATTTATATGAAAGTTTCTTTGGGCAACTTCATATAATTTATTTTTAAAATTTCGTTATTTAACTCAATCAGGACAATTAATAACTGAGCAAACTAGCTGGTTGCGAAAGATGGGTTGTAAAAAATATCTGAAGAGCAAGTAAAATTTCTGACATTGTGTACATTTTTCAATATTTTTAATCTTATTAACATTTAAAGGATGAAAAGGATTTCAATCTTATTAACATTTAAAGGATAAAGAAAATCAAAGCATGACTGAAATAATACAAAAGCTCAAGCAAACAGTACTGTATTTTTTTATAAAATTATATGACAGGAAGGAAGAGCAGTGGCAAAAAGAACACGCTATAAAACCCTTTTCTCGTTATTTACTTTTGAAGTTATAAGAGATCTTTCCCGAATATATATATATATATATTTCTGAAATGAATAAAAAATATATTTCAGGTAAAAAAAAATGAGGAAAGATTATAAAGGAAAATTTTTGCCCGTAGGAAAACTATAATTTTTGATAAAACAAATCGGGAACGGCAATAAAATAAATAATTAACAAAGCTTCTTTCAAATCTGAAATATTTCTCTCTCTTTTTTTAACGTTCGGTTTGACACATGCCCTTTCCCATATTGCTTCGGTTATGTTTTGCGTTCCTTATTAAATAAAAGTTAGTAATGGTTTCATGCTCTTTTATCTATTTTCATTGATCTTCGAAGAGTTGGAATTAACTAAGCTATAACTTAAAAAAAAAACAAGGTACTTTTCCGTTAGCCGGGCGCAAATGTCGCCAATTGTGAACCAAACGCGAGCCAAGTCGCCAAGCGGAGCGATTTTCCGTCAGCCGGGCGCAAATGTCGCCAATTGTGAACAGCCAAATCGCCAAGAAGCGAAGCGATTTTCCGGTAGGCGGGCGCAATGTCGCCAATTGTGAACCAAACGCGAGGCAAGTCACCAAGCGAAGCGATTTTCCGTTAGCCGGGCGCAAATGTCGCCATTTGTGAACCAAACGCGAGCCAAGTCGCCAAGAGAATGGTTGTAAGAAATTTGGCGGAATTCTACATTATTTGGCGATTTTTCGCTTGTGCCCGGCTAACGGAAAAGTACCAAAAACAATAATAATAATATATGTAAGGAGCCTAAATAGTGTCAATAATGAAAACAAGTTCAAGTGAAATCATTTAAGAAGAGATATTAAAAATTAAACTTTGCATTAAACAGAATGGCGCAAAAATGCAGCAACTTCCTATAAAATACAAAAGAAAAATATTTAATTACAACAAAAGAAAATACAGAAGGAACAGAAGTAGCAAGCAATAGTGATAACAATATACCTTTTGCGAGCAACGCAGCAGCATCCAGTGATTGCATTAACAATATTATCGATAATCAACTAACCAATTAAGATAAAATCAAACAACATAAATAATGTTTCAATTAAAATTATAACGCATTAAGATTAAAGAAATAAAATGAAAAAAAATGGAAAAAGAGGAACTTTGAAAAAGTACGCCATTCGAGTTGTTTTCCATTTTTTCCCATTTTATTTGTTTAATCTTAATGTGTTATAATTATTATTGAAGGATTATTTTTGGTGTTTTATTCTATCTAAATTGGTTAGTTGATTATAGACAATAATCACTGGATGCTGCTGCGTTGTGCGCAGCATCCAGGAAATATAAATGCATAATTTATTCTGATTTCAGTGAAAATGTCGCATGATTTTTTTAGAATCTTTATCAAATCTTCCATTTATGCCCATGTTATAATTTATATTTAAAAAGTACACAAAAAATAATATATGCTTTTCAACAAACTGTAATTTTTTTATTTTCTGCATATTAAAAAAAAATATCCACCTTATAAATCCACTTAATTTTTTTTGGAATTTCTATATTTCCCAGGTTTTTCTGCCACAATATCTGCCATAAGCGGATTTAAATGACATGCACTGACCTTAGAATGTGCGGAGGAAGTATTCATAGAATGTTGGGGAAGAATGCAGATAACTTTTTCCAAGAATCGAATAAAAAAGTAATAGGCGGCAGAGGGAAAAAGGAATAGAGATGAAGGATATCGAACGTAGATATAGCGAGAAAAAATGATGTAGATGGACAGAAAGAATAGTTAGTATTGAAAGGTAAATATTTTGTCGACAAAAGAACGAATGTGGGAACTGAGAACTTTCTGCAATAAACATCTCCATATAAATTTGTGAGCAGCCCCTAGAAGTTTAAAAATTAACATATCTCTATAAGTTTTGCAAACATATTCGTAAAACTTAGTTTATGCATATATGAGTGTGAGAGGAACATTTCACTCATTGACACTTTTGCTCTATGGGGCGCGTATAATAATTTAGTTTTCTTAACTTTTTATTTTCAACTTCCACAGAAGCCAAAGTGTTTTCACACGAATTCCTACCTCATTAGAAGAAACTTTGTAATTGGAAGTAAATGTCAAGGTGCAATATTTAAGGAAGTAAATGCTTGTTCCACTTTTTTGGGACATATATATACATATATTTTTATGTATATATATATATCGCTGAATTGATAATTGATGATTTTATTTGCTATATATATATACGACAATTATCAATTTACACAAACATGCATTATATTTGATAATATATATATATATATAGTTGATAATGAGAGTATATATATATATATATATATATATATATAATATATATATATATATATAAATATATATAATATATATATATATATATATTAACAAAAGAAAACATTAAACATTTCAGAAAAGAAAAACTAAACGGAAAATAACACAACGTCCGGGACACGTCATCATAGAGGGAAATCCTAAACGAGGCGTGACTTATTTCATCGATATATTTTCTAAACACAAACTCTAGCAATAATGCTAAAACGAGTTTGTTTCCTCGGAACATCGAACAAAAAAACAATACTTTGAAACAAAGAAATATCAAGCAATAAGTTCATGTCTATTTGAAATAAAGTACATGAAATCGAATTTCAAAACCAGTAATGTAAAATAAAAATGAAGAAAAAGGTATCAATACTCACCCAGAAATCCACAAATGGACAGACAATACAGTAGCGGGATTCAGATGCACAAGCACGCGGCACGCGCACACCGGAACGTTCAGACGTACTGACGTGTTCTATATATATATATACATACAAGAAACAATCAAATCAGTAATAAAAGCTAGATAAAAACGAAAAAAACAATCATAAACAACAAAACGTAAAAAAGCAATGCAATAAACTGATCGAAATAAATACCGCTAGTTCAATAGGGATAAAAATTATATAAAAATAAACAAAAGGGGAGAATAATAAAAACAATATAAAACACAAACGCAACGAATGCACAATAAATGCTGCAATTCTAGGAGTGTTGTGGAAATATATCAAAAATCTAATTTCAAAGGAGAGACAAAAGGATGGTAATTATTTCATTTAAAAAGAACGGATGCTTCTTCAGAGAAGGCGAAATCCATACTAATTATAAAATAATTAGAAAAATCCCAACACTTTCTGCGAACAATGTTAACTATATGCTAATAGAATACTGTCTTCACCCCGAGTGTTAGGATATACAGAAAGGCAAATAAAATTGACCAAGAATTAGAAATGTACGTAGCGTAAAATGGGGAGATGCACGCAGCATGGGAGATGGCACAGAACTGAATGCTTCGCGTCATATAGGAGACCGGATGTTTTCAAAATATCATATTACATGAATTCGCGCCTAAGCTTGAGTTGGAGGAGAGTTCGATTAAGATTACGATGGAGACAAAAAAGAGATTAAAAATATAAAAAAATTAAAGAAAGAAGAGTGAAGACAAAAAATTATAAAATAATAGGAAAAAGGTACAAATTAAATAATTTTTTAGAGCGTTTAGAGTAAAATATTTTGAATTCCATTAATTAACTAGTGAAAGATGCATTTTTAAGTTAATCGCATTAGACCTGTCTGACTTGAGTGATCCTACTACAGTTTAAAACTGCGTCAGCATAGCTCTAATATGCAATCCATTACTTACATCTTAAAGCCAGTAATTAAAGGTTCGTAGAAGGAAGTAGGAATTTTATTACTATTAAGGTTATTTCTAAGATTCTGAATTTGTTTTTAATAGAATTTCTATCGTTGCATGTTTTGTTAATCCTAATGATTTGATTTATGATAATGTTTTCATAAATTTTAGAATATATAATTGAGTTCCAAAAAATATATCTATTGACGTTGAATTTAAACTCGTTTCTTTTGTCATAAATATTTATTTTTAAAGTATTTTGGCAATCAATAATTAGATCCAGAAAAATAACAGTTTCTTGAATGTTATTGATTTTTACTGAAATACTTTCCATCCCATTGTCTCCATTTAAATTTGTTTTTTGATATATAGTTAAATATTTCAATTAATCAAAACATGTGTTATATTTTCAATATATACAAATATTAATCTAAAAATTAAAATTAAAATCAAATTACCTGATCAATAATCATACAAATGAAATACAAAAGATAGTTTGATTAAAGACTATCACACTATGAAAGAAGAAAACCTAGAATTGGAATTCCAATAATCCTATCTGCCTTGGGAACTGATATGTGTTGCATTAAATCTAGATTTTGTGGCGCCAACCCTCTGCGAAAGCCAATTGTTGGAAAAACGAAAAAATAGGGGGAATAATTCCCCAAAATCTTTCAAGAACAGGAACGAGAAAGTATATAACTTATAACAAACCAATTCAATAGTTATAAATATTGTTTGAACTTGAGCATTAACATAAAGACAGTTCCGCATTTAAAGTAAAAATATTATTTCTAAATTAAGCTTTAATACTCTAATAAAACAGTACACAATTATTAACTTTAAATGAAATTTAACCTTTTATAATAATATATATATTTTTTTGAAATGTACACAAACACACACACACACAAACACACATATATATATTCCTAAAATGAATAAAAAATATTTTTTCATGTAAAACAAATGAGGAAAGATTCTGAAGGAAAATTTCTGCACGTCGGAAAACTATAATTTTTGATAAAGCAAATCGGGAACGGCAGTAAAATAAATAATTAGCAAAGCTTCTTTCAAATCTGAAACGATCTCTCTGATAATTTTTCTTGTATTGAAACATTATATAACTGGAGATACCATTTCGGTTGAATCTAGATATGTATGAGATTGCATTATTGACGAAATCCTCTCTGTACTTTTATGATAGAAGGATTTTACTCAAACAAAACACGCAGAACGCTTTCTGTACATTTTCCTTCTCTGTACGTGAGCACATCCACCAATACTGTCAGTGGTTGTGACGTGGTTCGCCAATTTTTCTTTTGACATGCACATGCACCGGCTTCCGATTTTTTGCTCCACAACGAACGAAACATTTATCTCCTCTCTAATACTCTCTGTAAATCTCATTGTTTCAATCATTGTTTATTAAATAGATATAGCTGTTTGTGTGTAATTATGTCAATCATTTTGAACCGCCTTGTATATTGTTTGTAAATAATTCTCCGCATAATTAAGTAATTATTTGCTTCACGCTGAAAACAGAAATGTTGAACATTTATTGTAATTTCCTTGATTAATAGCATATCTCATTTTCACGCTGGGCTCTGAATTTTAATCTTAAAACAGTAATTTATTGTTCATAGAAGCAGTAGAGGAGATATGTTAACATCATATAGCATTTGCTATAAATACGAAAAGGCACTCAAGTTTTATTTAGTCTAAAAAAAAAGACTATCTCAACACAACACGGAGAAGGAAGTAAAGTCTCTTTTACAGCATTTCAAGTCATTAAATATGCTTTTACTTAACAAATTTCACTTTAGATAATGTATAACTTTAATTCCGTTCTCATTTTTAATGAATAGTTGCTTAACTCAAAGCATTCATCTCGCTAATTGATTCTTAAACACTAATATAGCCAGTTATCTAAACGAATTTTAAATTATTAATTAGAAAACTACATATTTATTCGAAGAACATTTTCTTTACTAAACTAAAAGTTATTTATTCTGCTTTCATGAAAAAAAGGCGCTTTCTTGGTGAACAAATTCCAGACATAACTTAAGCCCGGTTACTTAATTTTCTTTTAACAGTGATTTTTTTTAGAAATTTGATTTTCTACTTTAAAGGTTAATTGCATGATTTAACAATTACGAGTTTCAGAATTAACTCCGTAATGAGAAAGATTTTTAAAAGCCAACAGATATTGGATTCATTAATAATTAATTGAAGGTAAGTACTTTAAAATTAACATGAACACTATCAATTATACAACTTTATAATTTTCAGCATTCCATTTCACTTAGAATAATTGCATCTTAATTATACAAGATATTGTGTTTGAGGTATAAAAGGGAAACTGTATCCATATAGGGAATTGATTGGAATTTTGGAATTAATTTGCAATCACATTATAATTATTAAATGGTTTGAGGTAGAAATTATTGAACTGAAAATAAATTTAAATATTTATTTTTAACAGAGTGAAAATTTTCAATAACACCTCTGAATTTAATATATTAATTCACTTTCCATTATGCTGATAAAATATGTTTTATGCTTATACTATAGAATTTTGTGTCAAGTCTCATAGACAACGAAGGAAAATAGAATGTACTTTCGTCAACGAAATTTATGGGACACCTCTGTAATTCTGGTATATATTATAGCATCTTCACAAAACTAGTGTCGATGTTAATGGATCAAAAGGACAGGTTTATTCAGATAAGAAACTGATTAACCGAGTTAATTAACATAGTTAATTAAGAGCTATCTCGAAATTTTCCCATTAGGCCTATCATTTTTTTTCGCTGAATCGACTCCCCGTCATGAAATCAGCCTCCCCATAAAGTTCTATACAGTTGTGATGATAATTTCGGAAGTATAGGGTTTTGAAAAATGGCGTTCCCCATGTTAAATGAATTTTAGGAACTTTTGACGATATCTCGGAATATATTATATATTTCTCAAAACATTTTTCACTCACTAAAAGAACACATTAAGTCATTTTTTTACATTAAGTCATCAAAAAATCATTAATAAAAAAATTGAATGTTTTTTAAATAATTTTTAATATGACTGTGAAAAAAATGAATTGTAACATAGTAAAATTTTTACATGAGAGCAAAGCTGAAAATTTATAACGCAGGTATCCAAAAAATCAAGTGCATATATATAATAGTTTCCGAAATATTTACAAAAAACTGCATATTCCCACTGCTGACATGCAACGACCACTTTTTGAGGGACCGTATATAATATTAATTAGTATTTATCGGTCTACTTTTCATAAAACACGATCTTCATGAAAAGTAGGCCGATAAATCCAAATAAATATAATATACAGTCCCTCAAAAAGTGGGCGTTGCATGTCAACATTGGGAATTCGCAGTTTTTCGTAACTATTTCGGAAACTATTATATATATGCACTTGATTCTTTGGATACCGGCATTATAACGTCTCAGCTTTGCTCTTATGTAAAAATTTCACTGTGTTACAATTCACTTTTTTTTCACAGTCATATTAAAATTTAAAAAAAAATATATTTAATTTTTTATTAATGATTTTTTTCATGACTTAATGTAAAACATTAGTGTTCCTTTAGTGAATGAAAGAGATTTTGAGAAATATATAATGCTTTCCGAGATATCGTCAGAAGTTCCTGAAATTCATTTAACATGGGAAACGCCATTTTACAAAACCCTATAACTCTCGAAATTATCATCACATCTGTATAAAAATTTATGGGGAGGCAAATTTCATGACGGGGAGTCGATTCAGCGAAAACATTGATACGCGTAATGGGAAAATTCCGATATAGCTGTTAATTAACTCGGTTAATCAGTTTTTTATCTGAATAAACTTGTCCTCTTGAGCCATTACTATTGGCACTTGTTTTGTAAAGATGCGATAACATATACCAGAATTACAGAGGTGTTCCATTCATTTCATTGACTACTGTACATTTTGCACCTTTTTCCCTTTTACGGATTACGTCCTATATTTGATGCATGTATGCAATTTTGATCTGAAATCCACATACCAAATTTAACTTATGCAGTGTGTTACGTTTTCGAATTAAGGTGTTCACATGTACACGACTAGACCACCGACAGACTGTATATCCTTTGACGGATTTGGACCAGCATTTGGCAATATCTAATGTTCTAGTGACAAAATCATCACCAGACCTTTAAATTAAACCTCAATTCCATCAATAAAGCTGGTTGGGTTTTTGAAATACCGTGTCCATATGCACACGGACGGGAAGACACATAGATTTTTCCTAAAAGGGTTTCAGACAGAATTTGATAGATTTTCTTGTAGATTGCCTTTTAATTTTTAGTTATCGTGTACACAGACAGACATAATTAAAGAAATTATTTTTCAGGAATCAGGGAAGTGTAAAACGTAGAGATTCATCAGATTCTGGAGGTCAAATCTTTTGACAATTAAAATACTTTCTATATCTATACTTTATACATGAGAAAGTAGAAAGATGATCGACCATTTCAGCTCACTTTCTGATCGGAATAGTTTTATTTATTTCATTTTTCATGCTTCATAACGTAGTATAAAATTATTGCTGAAGACAATTTTTAGAATATAACAAGAAGTAGGTTACAGTTTGAAAAATTTCTGTTTTACCAATTCTTCTATGTCTTTTCTTTTCTGTTTGCAGCTACCTTATATTGAATATTATAGTCTGCTTTGTTTAAGTTAAAATGAACTGGACTTATCTATGTTCTTCAGAACCATTCCTAAAATACGTATTTAAATATATAGTTGCTTCCACAAGACAATAGAAAAAATATTGTATTTTTCCAAAATCATTTATTGTATTTCATGTATTCTATTGTGTAACGAATTACTGTCGCTTCAGTTTTGGATTACAAAACAACTTTTACTTTGATATGATTTTTTTATAATGATTCCCAAATCCATAATACGGTAGACGGTTTCCTACTGTAGAAATATGAACAGGTATTAAATATGATATTGTACAAAAAACGTTTATTATAGTTTAAAAGTATTTCACTATTAATAACCATCCCATTGATGCTTTTCTATGTGTTTGAAATATATTTAGAAACAAAATTGTTTGTGAATATATATTTAAAGACTTTTAAATGGATGTAAGATGTAGTGCGATTTCAAGTTGCAAGAAATTTTATAATAAATTAATGTATTTAAAGACGTAGTGCTTAAATATCTTATCACCTTCTTAGAGAAATTCGAAACTGTTAAAAATTGGGGGGGGGGGGCTGTTTTTTTTAAAGCTTTCATTACTTAAGAACAAGAGTATTTCTGCTTTTTATAATTGTTATAATAACTTATATTTGTTTTATTCTTATAAAGTTCAATAAAGTCTACAAACTTTCAGCAAACTAGACTTTGAGTCGGATTGATATTACTCTATGATTTAGGAAATCACATCTAATAAAAAGAGCCAATTTAGAGAAGAAGGGAAAGACTATCTTAAGAGACGAATACTGAAGGAGAAATAAAGGCATTGTTGATAAAAAATGATAGAAAAATTTTCTGACAAAAAGGAGGAAGGATAAATAGACGTCACTTAGTCAAGGCTAGTTGCTTGTCATCAGTTACTCATACTCAATGCAGATTTCTCGAGCCGTTCTGATAGATATTCTCGGTCCTCGATCAGCATATTCATCAGCTCTCGGCTTCTAATCTATTCAAGTGATATCCACACTCTCCATTAGTTCATATACAGAATGGGTATTCTTGTATTATCTATCTTGTATTATTGCCTATAATAAGGAAATTCAGTCCAATGCCCCTTCAAAAATTCAGCACATAGAATGGGTTACTAGTTCTCAACAGCGTTCCTCGGTGATTATGTCTATAACAAAGTGGATATCATCTTTATAATGCAGCATTATACAAAAACTCCAGGTCTGTCAAAGCCATCTATTCTTTTGATGGTTTGGGATGAAATTTAATCTCTACTTCTCATCATTCCATTTGGCGCGAATAATCGTTCATCACAATAAACCGACTCTCATTTGTGAATAGGAGGAGATCTCATTGTTGATCCATACATTCTCTTTTCTCTTGCTACTATTGTAAAAATGTACTTTTACGAAACTTTTTTTATTATTACTGCATTTGTATGTTTATTTTGTTTACTAAGTTGTATAATTAGACCTTTTTTGTAAGGACTTATACATTATTAATTATTATTCTTATATTTTTACTTTTTTTCCCGTATGTTTATTTTATTGCTTGTAGTTTATAATATTTTTATTCAGATTATTTTTTTGAATGCTTTACCTTAATTTGTTCACGTAAATTTCTATGTTGAGGTAGTTGTGCGTAATATATTTTTGGTTCTTAAATGATTTTTTAGCAAGAGAAATATTGTTTGCTTTTTATTTCTGTTATTTTCCCATATGTTAGCCATTTCGTAAAATTTTTTATGTTACTTTAGGAAAATTTGAATTTAACTTATTGCTAAATCGGCCGATTAATTGATACTTGATTGTTCTACTTTATTTGCCTTGGGACGTTTGTTTTTTCAGTTACCTGTGGGGACCTTGATTGCCCTTATACTGGGTGGGCTGCTTCGCAGATGCCTCTCTTGTCAACCGCATGGCTTTGGCTAGAGTAGAGTCTGCATGCTCGTATTCTAGACATGTGATATACTATCGTAAAAATCATCGCCGATAGGCATGTGTCTGTAATGCGCATATAATCCACATGGATTTGTTTAGGGCGGAATCCGCAGGTTTTCATGCTATGCTATTGTAAAAGTCATAGCCCATACGTAAGGGTCTGGAATGTGCATCTTTCGGGAAGGATGAAGATGCGCATATGATTTTTGAAGACATTTAGCCACATTGCAACAAAAGCTTAAAGTCAACTCCATATACTTGATACTTTTTGCGCACTCTAGTTCAGAATAAATTTAGCAATATTTAACCTTATAAGCGTTTGAGCATTATTTTTCAGTTTATCATGTTCAATTCAAAAGCAGATAATTTATGTGTATATATATAATTTCTGAAACTAACATGAATAAAATATTGGTAAGATTTCGGAGGCTCGATTAGACGTAAAAAAGGCCACTTATTCACTTTTAAAGATATTTTTTAACTTTTTCAAATTATTACTTCAACATAGCTGACCACCTGTAGGGTTAACAGATTAAAAGTCTATGAAAGATCCGAAATTGCATATAAAATTGTTCAGTAGCGAGATGGTATTCTTCATTTATTAAGTTCTTGTTTGAAAATTGTATTAAATATGTATTTGTTCATTAAAAGTTCTTATTTCAGAAGAAACACTGAGCAGCATATTAGAGCGAAAATATTTCTTAAGGAACTTTGAAGAAGTTGAATAATTTAGTAGAACTGAAACATTTTTTTAAATATTTTCTAGATCAAACAATACATTACACGTGTTACAATTTGTTTTCTTTATTTTGAAACCATACGATGAAATCTAAATAGAATATCTACAATCAAGAGGCAGGCAGCACTTAAATTCAGGAGCTTTAAATTCTCGGCGGAAAAGATGAAAATTAAATTAGGAAACAAAAAGTAAAAGAACAAATTGTGATTTAGAAGTCCAGTCTATGAAATATTTCCCTCATCAAAGACTAAGAAAAGCGAAAAGGGAAAACAACTAGACTTCTTGATTTATAAATTGTCAAAAATAAGAAAGACTTTAATGAAGAATAAACCAATGAACCACTTTATAATATTGCTTAAAGATATGGTTATACAAAATCAAAGATTTTTCAATAAAGAAAATTAATAAATAAATAAATGAAAATTCCCTGGTGTACTCCTACTAGACATTTTAATTCATTCTAAGAAAGCATATTTAGAATAAACTAACCCTAGGAGCAGAAACATATTGATATCTCAAAAGATTTTCCCGAAAATATCGTAGCTATACAGTAGCTTGTCGTATTTTGGAAAAAAGTCATTTTAAAGCAATAAGAGCGTGGCCGATTAAAAGACAGAAACTTTGTAAGATTAGAATTTGAATGAAAATAAAATTATCTGAAAAAACATACCAGTAATTTGTTTTTTCCAAGATGTTCGGAAGAAAAAAATGTTCTTAGTCTCTGTTTACTGTTTTCCAATCTTAGTAGATAAATTCAATCAGTATAAACTCACAAAAACAGTGCCCTGATTTGTATTATCGTTTTCTAATATGCTTTTTGTCTTCAAAACTGAAATATATTCTAGATTGAAGAAAATATTTGGATATTTCAATTCCTAATAAGAAACGAATGACAAAGAATTTTTTAGAATATAAGGTCTCTATGGAAATAATTTCGAATTTCATATTATTTGTTTCTATACACTACAATCCAAGCCAATTCAGAATGCTAACAAATGAGTAATATATTTTAAATAATTATATAAAATAATATATACCCCTTTAATTACATTAGATTTATGATTTTTAATACAAAGGGTGTTTAAACATTTTTAGAACGATTTCAGGCCGTTTAATTAATGTTTAAAATGGAAAGACTATTTTTTAAATATTTGACCCGATGACCTTTTTCTGGACTATAAGTCTGCATCGTGATTTCATGATAGAAGGGCTTTTCGTAAAATTTATAAGGGTATTTATTTTCATTCCTCTTCTACTATTTTCCAGAGTCCATCAATCGTTTTGGGTTTGCTCTTAGAAAGAGCTCTTTTTTAACAGACCATAGGCGCAATAGTCCATAAGTGAAACGTCTGGGGATTTGTAAGAATATCTTAAAAAGGTATATATGCAATACCTGTACCATTCTCAATTTTTTAAGGAATGCAGTGGTACTTTTCGAAATATAACTTCCAGCTTTGTCCTGATGAAGTTCCTCTCTTTGAAAGTCATTAGCGTAAAGAAATGGAATTTCTTCTGCAAATATCAGACGTAAAACTTTCTCTCGATAGTACGTTGAGTTTATTTTAGCATTTTTCCACTCTTTTCATTGTAGGAGAACCCTGCGACAATCATAAACCTCTTACTGGAACTCTTTTTGCATTGACAGAACCAGGTTCGTACATTTTTTTCTCTTCGTTTTCGACAGTAAATAGACCTAATTTTGTTGCAGTCATTTTGGTAAAGCAACTTGCTTTATCAAGGGTCACAATGTATTTCCATTTATAACCTGTTAAATAGTTTTCATACAGGGTTTTACAAACTGTTCTGCGTTGAGACACGTGCCTCGGCAAAAGTTGGTGAACATTATGTTTTTTAGCTTTTTTAAGTTGTAAATCTTGGTTTATTATTTTATATAGATAAGATTTAAAGACTCTGAAATTGATTTCTGCGTTGGTGATTTTCTCTTGTTACTAGTGATTTCACTTTAGAAATATTTGAAACTCCCTTTTTCGTGTATACGTTTGAAATCTTCTTTCCATGTAGAAATAATGATTGACGCTTTTCCCCTTTCCGATTAATTATGTTACTTATTTTGCACTTAGAAATTTTAATTTCATGCATTTCACAATGTTTTTGAATTATGGAATAGGAATATTTCGCTTCGGAAAGCGTAAAAACCTATCCTTCAACCCACAGCTTTTTTACATGCGACATTTTGAAAGAAGAAAAAATTTAAAAGTATCAGACGATATTTCTCATCTCAAATAATAAGCTGTTGCCAAAAGAAAAAACAAACTATGAAATTTCCCGAAAGAAAAAACAAACTATGAAACAAAATTAATTAAACACACTGTGAATTAAACTCGCCCATGTTCAAACATTTCCGTATCAAAAGCCTTCGAATGTGGCCTAAACTACAAAGGGAGACAAGTCTCTTTAAGTTGCGAATCACTAATTTTGTCCGTGCTATAAAAATACGGTTTAATTACTCTTGCATGTAGATTTGAGATTAAGAAAGTGACTTTCATTATAACGTTGTTAAATCAATTTTTCTAAAAGTCTTATCTTATTTCATTATTTTATTTGATAAACCGAGAATTTCCGTACCAATTTTTGTAAATCTAGTCAATTCACAGTCTTTATTTTATTTACATAAAAAAATTTGGTTCGAATGCTTGCTAAATCAATTCTACTTGCCGAATCTATTGTTTGCTTCTTTTATAATTTTGAATTACAACCGTTTTGGAAACAAAATGTTATATTGATACCTAATCGTTAAATTTTAGTAACATTCTAAGACATATTTCAGTTTTGGTTTCTTTTGAATGATATCTTCCTCACAGATAATCAATATATTGGTTTGAGGTGAGCACCAGAAAGATTGAAAATTACAATATTTTGAATGGTTTTTATTTTGTTTCTTTATTTTTTGTACCTATATCTTGGAAGCTACTAAATGTAAATGCTGGAAATTTTGCACAGCTGTGTTTCAGGTGTTCTTTAAGAAAGTGATATCAAACATTTCATGCATTTTTAGTCAAAACTTTTAAAGACATAATAAGTTTAAATTGTAAAATATTATTTCAAATTTGTCAGTATGCGACGTTTTCATTCGCATTATACAGTAGTTTAATGTAACACAAGATTGATTGCAACAGCTTGAATACATCGAGAGAAATGTCGATAAAAATGGAAATATTTTGCTTAAAGAGACCCATATTTTCACTGCTGATAACGTAACACCTGTGCCTTTGAAATAACAGAATTTTATAGGAATTTGAGCTAATTGTACTAAAAAACTTAAATTTGCTCTCTTAATTAGTTGCTATAATTTGAAAAAAGTGTTACAGCTAATTTGAATAAAAAGATGGACCCTTACTTAAATTTGCTCTCTTAATTAGTTGCTATAATTTGAAAAAAGTGTTACAGCTAATTTGAATAAAAAGATGGACCCTTACATAAGCAATAATCATATAAACGTATAGAAACCATTTTCAAAGAGGAATTATACTCTCGGTTTAACTCTTTAAACCCAAGGCGACTTTTTTTCTAGCTCCTTTAAAACCGGGAACTTTTGGGAGGAGCAACATGAATTGGGCTGCGGTTTGCAAAGATAATTGGACCCTCTACAGCGCTTATCTCCTAAGCGATTTCAGAACCTCACCTCCCCTAAAAAGAAGTCAACCGCCTCAGAACGGCCATCTTCGCTGTTAAAGGGAAATTTTTATACCGCCTGGGACCGTCTCGTTCGGTGTCAGAGGGTTAAAAGCATGATAATAAGTTTTTAAATAATGAGCAGCGTTCGGACACTCTTGTCGGATTATGCAGCCATCCTTTATTCATTAAAGCCCATATAAATAAGCCCATTAATAGGGGACCTTTGAGAAGTTATATATCATTTACTTTTAAAATAAAGGCAGAAAAACTGATAATTTTTAATCCAAATTTAGTACTTACCATTTATTGGTGTTAATATATTTTATATATAGACAACTTTAATACTTAATTATTAAATGATAATAACAAATAGCAGAGATTTTAAGTAAAATATTAACAAAATTCTTCTACAGTGAAGACTAATTATTACGGGTAAGTTAAGAAGAACTTCAAAACATTTTCGGGAAATGGAAAATCGTTATGAATACTATGCTAAAACAAATATAATTATTAAATTATTGAATTAAAATTTAGTTGAATAATTAGAATTCTATGGAAAATTTAATCGGAATTAATTAGTTGAAATCTCAGTTATATCAATCACAATTTTGACTTGAGAAGAAAAACAGCAAGGCTCACTCTAATTCTTCACAAACTTCAGTTGCTAGAGACACGTGGACTGAGAAAGTTATTCCACGGACTCCCTATATAATTAAAGAACATCATCTGCCTTAATTTAAGACAATCAGATGCATGCGATTCTATCACCATGGAGCTGATAGAAGAATGCAAACGCATCGGAT